>APFE030429059.1:111896-126790 GCA_000404065.3 Pinus taeda
CATCTCTCTAGAGTTGCAGTTTCATCTATCTGCTTGCAATACTCCAAATGAGATTTGGAAAAAGGTTGAAGATCTCTACGGGAAACAAGATGAGATGAAAGGAAATATGCTCGAAGTGGAGCTGCTATCATTGGATCCACGGAACTATGATAGAATTCAAGACTTCTTCACCAAATATAATGATCTATTGCTGCAACTCAAGGGTTGTGGAATTGACAAATCCAAGGAGGAGAGTCGCCAAATTCTCTCTATTATGTCAAATCTCGAACCGGAATACTCCGTCTTTGTGTCTACATTTCATTCAGTAAGGCTCGCAACAGGTAAATCCTACACTATGACTTCTCCCAAAGAATTTATGGAGTCCCTTATTTTTTCGCAAGATAAACTCATTGGCATGGGGAAAATCAAACCTCCAAAAGAACATGCACTTGCTGTGCATGATAGCAGCCACAATAAACATCACAGATCTCATTCAAGTAAGAAAAATTAGCAGCAAAAAGACAAGGGAAAAGCGCATTCCCATCCAAAGAAGGAAGGGTACAGCAAGCCCTTCAATGACTCCTCCGGCTCGAGAAATGAGAAAGGGAAGAAAGGAAATAGATGCACCTGCTCTCAAAGACGATTCCATCTAGAATACTGTTGCATGAAGAAACAAATTGACCAAATGGCATAAATCCTTCAGAAGCACAACCTTGGTGATCACATCCCTTAGGGCACCAAGAAGAAAATTGAGGATCCACCAAACGGGAGAGGTAATAATTTTCATGCTTTAGTTGCAATTAATTCTTCTCCTGATGCATGGATTATAGATTCTGGTGCATCACATCATATGGCTACTACAAAGAAAGTCTATTCCTCTTTGGATGCATGCAAAGGACCTCCCATCCTCATGGGAGATGACTCACCTGTTGAGGTCATCGGAAAAGGTAGAGTGGAACTTTTACCTGGAAGCTTTGAAGATGTGCTTCATGTTCCAAACCTTTCGGTAAACCTACTTTCAGTTTATCAGATCACTCATTTCAGCACCAGAAAAAGAGTGAAATTCACTCCAGATGCAGTAAACATATATGATCTACATAGCAGTGCCAAAATTGCAACTTGTGAGGTAAACAATGGAGCGAGATTGTATACATTTTCTGAATTTATTGAATTTGAATCCTCCTTATTGCTTACACGTGTTGATGATAGTAGTAGGCTTTGGCATGAAAGGTTTGGTCACTTAAATTACAGGTATATGCTGCAGCTGAGCAAGAATGAGATGGTGGAAGGCTTGCCAAATATCAATTTCTCTGAAGGAGTTTGTGAAGGGTGTGTTCTTGGCAAATATCCCAGAGAAAAGTTTGACAACGGCAAGACTCACATAGCATCCTCTCCTCTAGATCTGATCCATAGTGATCTCATGGGGCCCTTTCCTCACCCTTCCATCAACAAAGAAAGGTATGTGCTTACATTTATTGATGATTTCTCATGGTATACTTGGGTGTATCTTCTCAAGAACAAATTTGAAGTTTTTGAGAACTTTGAAGATTTCAAAGCACTAGTTGAGACACAGTTAGAGAGAAAGATCAAAGCCCTCCATACAGACAATGGGGTGGAATATGTTAACATAGAATTTCAGAACCTTTTCCTTCAGTCCGACATACAGTTGCAGTACACAGTTCCATACACTCCGCAATAGAACGAAGTTTCTGAGAGAAAGAACCGATCTCTCAAAGAGATGGCTTCCTGCATGCTGCATGCTAAGTCATTACCTCATAAGCTAGGGTCTGAAGCACTTAATTGTGCTAACTACATCCAGAATAGATCTCCTCATAGGTCTATCAAGGATCAGACCCCCTTTGAGGCTTGGAGCAGCGCTAAACCAGAGATCACCCACCTCCGTGTTTTCGGCTCTCGAGCATGGGCCCAAATCCCCTCTGAGAAGAGGAAAGCTCTTTATCCACAAAGCATTGAGTGCATCTTTGTTGGATACCCTGATGGTGTGAAGGGATATCGACTCCTCATTCCCTCCACAGACAAGCTCATCATTGAGGGAAGTGTCAAATTTGAGGAAAATCTCTCGCATGAACCTCAGTCACCGCATGCAGACACTTTTTATCTACCTCATGTCCGAGATGATGACTTAGTGCACTCAGATGCAGATACAGATCATGTAGATGCCGAGGAAGAGCATGCAGATGTAGAGACAGAGTCTTAAGATACAAATCTAGTACATGCAAATGATGATCCACATCGAAGCCTAGATCGGGCTTCCAATAGTGAATCATATTCCCCCGTCATAAATCAGAGAACAAGGAGCTTACGTGAGATATATGCACAAGACCAACCAGGTGCTAGAAATGGTCTTATGGGGGGTAATTCTGATCTGTAGAGGACTAGCTCAGAGTTTATCGAGCCTCCTCTTTTCCTCATTTCCACTGAACCATCGCCCTCCTGGCATTATCATTTGGTTCAGTCTTCTGATCCACAGTCTTATGCTAAGGCTATTGGGCATTCATCTTGGGAGTCTGCCATGGAGGAGGACTATAGCTCCCTCCTTGAGAACCAGACTTGGGATTTGGTCCCCCTTCCTTCAGGAAGGAAACTTGTCTGATGCAAATGGGTCTACAGGACCAAGAGTGCTGCAGATGGGCAAATCACCAGACGAAAAGCGAGGCTAGTAGCTAAAGGCTTCCAACAAGTGCATGGCATTGATTATGACGAGACCTTTTCTCTAGTAGAAAATATGGATTCCATACGCCTTACACTTGCCATTGCAGCTGCCGAATGGTGGGAAGTACATCAGATGGATGTGAAGAATTCCTTTCTTCATGGAGACCTATCTGAGGAGATCTACATGGAGCAGGCACATGGTTTCATTCAGGATTCATCTTTGGTCCACAGACTGATGAAATCTCTCTACAGCCTTAAGCAGGCCCCGAGAGCTTGGTACGCGAAGATGGATTCTTTTCTCTTATCACAAAACTTTCAAAGATGTAAGTCTGATCCGAATGCTTACATGCTTAGGACACATGATTCTCTTCTTATCTTAGTTTTGTATGTAGATGATCTCCTAATCACTGGTAGCTCGGCTTCAGCCATTACTACAGTCAAGAGGGCCTTGCATGATAGGTTCTTGATGATAGACATGGGTCCATTACACTTGTTTATTGGTCTAGAGATTAGCCAAGATGCCACAAGCATCAAACTATCTCAGGCTAAGTATGCACAAGATCTCCTCGAGATATTTCGCATGACTAACTCCAAGCTAGCACCGACTCCTTTTCTGTCTGGGGTCCGCCTTGAGGATGGAGGTGACACTCCATTAGTTGACAGCACTCTCTACCGACAGCTAGTGAGGAGCTTATTGTACCTCACCCACTCTAGACAAGATCTCTCATATGCAGTAGGGGTAATTTCTAGATACATGTAGGAGCCGCATGAGCTACACTGGAATGTTGCCAAGCGCATCCTCCGATAGGTGTAGGGCACCATCACCTTCAGGATTCACTATGTAGCATGGACTGCATTGAATCTCCTTGGCTTCATAGATTTTGATTGTACGGGAGAAAGCATTGATTGCAAGTCCACCTCCGGATATTCACTCAGTCTAGGATCTAGCCCTATCTATTGGTCGAGCGAGAAGCAGGCTGCTATTGCTCTCTCTTCAGCTGAGGCCGAGTACAGAGGAGTAGTCAACATCACCATTCAGGCTCTGTGGCTACAACACTTCCTCACTGAGTTGGGCATTCAGTTCCACCAGCCCATTGTCATCTGGTGTGACAACTAGAGCACTCTCAAATTTTGCAGGGATCCAGTATAGCGGCAGCGGACGAAGCACTTAGAGATCCATATGCACTACATCAGAGACTTAGTACATGATCGGGTCATTGATTTGCAGTTTTGTCCCTCAGGAGAACAGACTGCAGACATCTTCACCAAGACATTCACTAAGCAAAATTTTTGCTCTCTGTGTGACCGTCTTAGAGTGAAGGACACAGTTGCTTAGCAACTATCTTTTCTTCCTCTTTTCTTTTGATTACATTGTTTTTTGAGGGGGGTTTTTCCCACGAGGTTTTCCCTCTTTCCTTAATTTTAATACAAGTTGCACTGTATTTTGGGGGACCTTTGGCCTTAGTTGTCAAGGCCCATTTTCTATTTTTCCCCATAGTGGTGTTCAAGGGGGGTGTTGGAACTACTGCACACCTACATGCAGACTCTTATTTAGAGCATGCGACTACATGCAACTACTACACATCTACATGCGGACTCTTAGTTAGAGCATGTGATTGCATGCAAGATTCCTTTTGCACGATTTATTCCTTGATTTGCTGCTTCTTTAACTCCGCAACTGACTAGTTATCTCCGGAACTATTTGTAGGTGTTGAGTCTTCTCATTGATCACCACTATAGTGAATTACCTTGGGATCTTCACCCAGTAATGCTATATCATGAGCATTGTAACATATTTTCTAATGAATCATTCTTTTCTTCTTTCGATTTTCTTTTAGTGTTTTTGCTCTACAAAGCTGTGTGTTCAACCTTTACTAGCTAGATTCATCTGTGCAGGTTTTCTAACACATTTATAGCTTGTTCAATGGCCTATCTTCCCTTGTTTCTACTGCTTCTGGACGGAAGGCATTTCTTATTGTAATCTGCATCATTTTGGAACTTACAATTTCAATAGTTCCTCTTCTGTATCTACCAGAGGTACTCACTGTGAAACCCTATTGTGATTCTAGCTATTGTTATGTCATTGGCTTTAAATAGGAATAGTTGTTGATTTCGTAGACATTCATGAAAGAGTGGAGGGATTCTGAAGCTGAACCCATGCCCTTCTTTAGTATTGTGATTAAGAAATGATCATAACAATCCACGCTGATGCAGATGAGGTATCATAAGACCATTTCCGAACTGATTCAAGAGATTTTCACTTCAGTCAAAGAAACTAAAAGAACTTAAACAGATTCAGCAAACACTGCATGTTTTGGTGGTCGGTCGAATGTCTCTGGGATCGAAAATCATAAGCGGAACTCTTTGAGGAACCTGTAACAAGCTGAAGACCCTCTGTTTCCCCTACAACAGATCAACGTATGAATTGATGAAAGTTGAATCTTGTGAATGTTGAATGAGCTTCTTCCAAAAACAGCAAAAAATCATAAGCAGCTTGATCAATCATAAGCACCTTGATTGTGACAAGGGTTTCAAGGAGTACTGTAACCCTATGAAAACATAAGTCATTCTGTTAAAAATAGAATTTAGTATATGTCACAGAAGCTTAAGTTTCGGCAAAGAACTACAACTTTAAGGTTAGGGTCATTTTTTATGTCATGGAACTATAAGCAACGAATTTTGCAGCAGGACACTATTTTACTAGGCTTTCAGCCTGCGTTGTAGTAAATGTCGGTTTCCCGAAAATCAAAGGAAGGAGTGGCGGTTATTTATCATGTTTCTTGTTCTATTTTACAGATTACCTAGATAAATTTATGTAGAAAAAAATAACTTGACGAGGCGTAATTTCGCATGGTGTAAATGTTGCTGCAGCGAGCGATTCAGGTAGAATGAGCATTCAAAACGAAGTTTCAAGGTGCATTTAAAAGCGCAGAAAGTTGTATTATGAGTCTAGGATCAGTTGAAATGGGAGACATTAAACGTTCAAATATATCAAACGAATCAAGTTGAAAAGTAGATGGCATGGAAGCTCTTTTGTTAAATTTATGTAAGATAACGTTTTGTTTGGTAAACAATATTTTGCTTTACCCCGAGAGGAAGCTTTATGGGACTTGGACTCTGAAAGATTCTAACGCCATTTTTTTGGTAAATTATGCTCGATATTTTTCCTGAAATGAGACTTTCTATGACTTTGTTTAGGAAATTGTTATAATGCCATTTTTTTTGTAAACAGAGCGATCTATCCCTGGAAGATGAGGCAACGAAAGAAGCACTGTGTTTGTTCAGAGAAACCAAACATATTATGTTTGTGATTATTGCATCCCCTGATAGTGGGAATGTATTTTCCTTGCTCCTCCTTAATACTTAAAGGTTGTTCTATGCAATTTTTTCTCAAAAATTTTTCTTATCTAAAAAAAACTAGTTCAGATTTAATGGAAAGTATTACTCTTTTCTACAAGGGCTTGTTAGTGTGGTATCTTTCCATGTTTACAAGATTAAGGGAAATCAATGGTTTTCATATTTTTTTCTCAAAGCTTTAAGCAATAGTTTGACACTTATTTGGAGTGCTGTAATTTTTCAAACGTTTTATCACCCCAAAATATTCTGACTGATGTGCAAATTTTGATTTCAGCCAAAGGATCATGAGCGGTTTTGGTTTGCTGCTGTTTTGTATATTGTTAAGCGACTGATCAGTGGGAATAATGTTAATAGATGAAACCAAGCGAATAACCATACGAGTTTCACTCTTTACAAGATATTAAAAGTCTCAAAAATCAAGTACCAATTGTCTTTTGTTTAGTAATTGTAATGTCAAACATAGAACCCTTTTGTAGGAGTTTAGTTTTGTGTTCATTTATTCTGATCACCTAGTTTTCCTTTATGAGCAGGACTGTGAGTTTCTTGAATGAAATGCCACAGTTTTTCATCAAGGAAGACTATTTTGAGCAAGATTCATGGCAATGACTGGGATAAAAACCATTTAGGTAATCTGATGTCTACCGTTATTCGATTCACAATGTTTAGTTTTGCCTACTGCAGATATTTTTAATCACAATCATGTTTCTTTACTGATTTTTGTGTTGGCTAATAGGCAAAAGAGCTTCAGGCGAATTTTGTTCACAAGACTTTTTTATGCAGGTATGCACTTATATTTTTCTTATATAGTTCATGTAAACCATAATCTAGAAATTGAAGTATGACTTTATTTTCCAGAACCATTTGATGGAATCCCTTTCATATTAGAAGTTTTTGCTGCTTTCTTTTGTCATTTACAATTCACTTTTGTGTGAATACTTGGATTTTGGAATTGATTTCCATATCTTTCCTCTTTCCAATTGGTGTTATCTTCAGATAGCTATTATTCGTTTCAACTGAATCCAGATTAGTAGTTAATTTTTCATGGATCCATGGTTATTATGACTATTTACAATCTTTTGATTGCAGTTTGGTTGCTTACTACTTCTCTTAGAGAAGTCGTGGAGGCTGGTGACCTGTGCTCTCTAAATCAATGCCCCTTGAATGATAAAAGTCCATTAGTTTCTTCTGCTTCAAAGAAAAGACATTATTATGCATAGCACTTTCTTTCTTCCATTAGAATGATATACATTTGAAACAACTACTATATTTGAATTTTTGTTCCATAAAAATTGATACTGGAGTAGTGTTAAGTTTGGAAGGGCACATGAATGTTGCAGTCTTCTAAGTGATAATATATGTGTTGCGTTGAGTGCCACCTTCGTAGTGGAGTGAGTGCCATCTTTGTAGTGGAGTTAAAGTTTCATAGCAACATAATTTTATTTGTAAATCAAAGTTTCTTTGAAAGAAATGGCTTTCATTGAGTGAATGCCTTGGATGCCAATAAGCCTAGAAATAGATGTAATCTTCTCAAAGTTTGAAGCATTGTATGTTGGGGTTCATATATGAAGAACTGTCATTCGATATTCCATCGGAGAAGTTATGGAAAACTTGGAGGAAATTATGTTGGTAGCAATTAGTTTTTGTTTGTAGTTTGAATGTCTAATGTTTGCATTTTTTCTGTATTCATATCCCTGTTATTTCATGCTGCAAGTAGCCTAAGATTTTTACTTGATTTAAGAGGGCTTCTCCTCTGCTTGATACATACATGTGAAAATCAAATTGCAAGCTCACAAGGTTTTCTATAGAGCAGACCTTTTGCAAGGTAAACATATGATGATGAATTTGAGTTTTTTGAGGGCCATGCCAACATAATATTGGAGTAAATGGCAAGTCTAGATATATAATGAGGTGACATTTTAAAACACTTCAGAGATAAAAGAAGGGTTCATTCCATGCTTATGCACAAATATAGCTTGGCAAATTCAAATTTGGAAGGAGGAGAATCGATTCAACACAGATCTTTGCATTATAGGCTTGACAATACTTTTGAGATTTCAAGGCTTGACATTGGAAAGAGCTTACATTTTGTGACAACAAATAATTGCATTTATGACATGCTTTGATAATGCGTATGACATTTAAGAAGAAGCTACCCATGTAAACACATTTAAATGTGGTGGGATTCACATGGTGACAATAAAGTAATTTTAAGGTCGGTAGAGATATAACTGTAGTTATTAATTTGTTGGTTCATGCGATACATTTTAAATGTTCTTTTTGCTTCATATTACTTCCATGTTCCACTCCATCGACAACCTCAACAATTTGAGGTTTTGTAAAATGAAAAAAACATTAATCTTTTAAAAGAAGTGTAGGGGAATTATCTGTGTGTGTTCGAAAAGGATTGGGAACTTATAAGATTGCTAACTATATCAAGTACGTGAGAGCTAAATTCTTTGTCAAGAACATGTTTAATGTTAAAATGATCATGCTGATTAGAATGTGTGGGCAATGATGGGTGCCTGGAGTTGCTAAGAAGTCTTGTGTTTAACATCAGAAACTATTTTCAAGGGGAGGATTGTTCAACAGAGCAGCGAGTGACATTTTGAAGGTTACAACTTGTGGCATGAGTAGACACTATTTGCGATACTCATTCCTCCCATCTTGAGTTGGAAGCCTCTTGTCCCATTAGTTCTTATTATCAATCAACCTAATCGCTATTTTTTTCTTTTCAGATGAGGTTTGTTTAACCATTTACATTTACAAGTCATAATAGGCTATGGTAGTTGCATATAAAGTGTTTGAATGCTGCAAACATTGGCATTGGTATAAAATAGCCAAGGGTTTAAGAAGCCTAAAAATCATAAACATCTAGAAAATATTGGTAAAATTTGGCTGCATTTAGGAAAACATTGGCAAAATTATGATACCACCAAAATATTGGTAAATGTAATATGAGGCCAAAAAAATCGTGATTTCACTATTTTTTCGTATTAAAATCTAGATGTTTGCAACACTGGTTTGAATCAAATAAATTTTGAAATAACATTCTTCATTTAATACACATTGATTTTTTCCTTTGCATTCCTATTATTTCTAGGTTGGTATTTGTTTATGCTTGAATCTGATTGTTTTAAATTATCTTGTGATTTTTTACACTTGAATGAGAATGTTTAGCAATGGTTATATTGATCACTTTTATGAAATATTCTCATCATAATGTCAGGCACTTTAAAGGTGTGTACCAGGACTTCTTTTTGTCAGAGAACGACCTTCAGGATAAGAGTTTGTCAGCCATAGCAAATGGTTGTGGGCCTATGTTAACCTATCTCCAATTTGGTTGGATGTTGTTCTTGGCACTTAGAATCCATGTTTTTAGCCAATCTAAAGACATGGTTACTTGCACAAATGGATTGGTTTCAGTTCTGGTCAATTGCAGAATGATGAAGCATTTAGGTTTAGTTAATTTTTGAGAACAGATGTTTTGTTTTGTTCTTTAGACTTACAGTCATCATCATAATGTGCTAATTGGGGAAAGATCTCTATTGCAGGTTATTCTAATTTTGCAAGCTCCCATCCGTTACGGGATGTTTTCTCTTGATGACTCTACACACTTTGGCAATCTCCTATTGGTTTGATCAGCTTTTTATTTATTTATTTTTTGCATTGTTTGGTTGATCTCTGGCAATCCAATTACTAACATGTTCTTTAATTCAGTTAGGAAATGCGACAAGCGAATTGATCTTATTTATTCTCTAAGCAATATCTTTCATGCGTTGGAAGTTGAATTCTAGAAACAATTAAAGTGGCCAATAACTTAATTGTTGAAATTTTGAATAAAACCCCACGTCCAGCATCAGATTGCAAAGCAGAAGAGTTAAAAGATATTGACAGAGGTTGTGATTTTTTCCCTGCATTATTTTTCATCATGTCATAGAATGACTATTCAGAGATGAATGAAATATAATATGGGTTCAATATTTCAAACACCTTCTCTTATTTTGTGGGCCTCATGGAAGAGAGTTTACTTGTATCAAGCACTCAAATCCTATAAGAAGATTATGAGGATGCAATATATGATAGCGGAAACTTGACGAGCGAATGTTTGTGAATGAAGAGGATAGTTTGTTTCGTTTAGGAAGCAACTCGGGAGGTTCTACCATTGTGTCTGGAGTGAAGGTTAGACATATCCAACCATGTGTACATTTTCTATAGTAGTATTTGTTTCATAATTTAATCAACCTTGCATAATTATGATATAGTAGAATGCTTAATCAACCCTGCATAATTATGTTATAGCAAAATGCTTACTCTTGGCCCTGTCAAAGCTAAATGATTTAAGTTATTTTCTCTTTGTTTGCCCCTAAATTAATTTCATGATGTTTTTTATATACACGAGACTATTATCATATTTTTATGTTCATTTTTTAAAAACGTTTGTCTTCTCTCCCAATTTTTTTCATTGCAACTTCACGAGTTGATTTTCTACTTTTTTTGTTGGCCTTGTCAAATACACCTAGGACGAAACAGAGGAAGTTTATATGTGGCTTTGAGTCTTAATTTAGGTTTGTGGTCATATTTTACCCTTTATGTTTTTGTATATCAAATTTTGTGGTCATATTTTAGCCTTTATGTTTTCATGTATCAATTTTTAATTTTTTTGTCAAGTGTAAATATCTTGCTTTAGATTTAATTTTATTTGTATGTTATCTTCATATTTCCTGTACTTTGTTGGAGTGCCATGTATTTGCCACACTTCAATATTGGCACATGGATTTTTAAATATTTTTGTTTTTAGCATGCTCTGAACATGGTCTTACTCATTCCCTTGTAGGGAATCTTTAAAATATGTATTTTAAATTCTTTAAATGGCATATATTTACTATTTAAGGAGTTTTGTAGTTTGTATGCATTCAAATGTCTGATAAGAATAATCACATATTGATTTCAAACTTCGCAGAGCAGCACCACATACTATTATAATTAAATGAAAAAAGAAATTAATTAATTAATTGGTTTATTAAAAAGACCAAGTTATTCAATTAATCAAAGAAAAAAATAATATTTTTATCCACAATGACTGACAGTCTAATTTGTAAATTAGTTTTTTGTCCTATTTGTCTCCTTCATGTGATCCAATAAATGTAAAAGAAGTTTCTTGGGCATCCTCCTTTTGGTTAAAAACTAAGTTATTCAATTAATTAAAGAAAAATTTAAATATTTTTATCGACAATGACTGCCTAATTTCAATTTAGTCTTCCGTCCCATATTTCTCCTTCATGTGATCCAATAGATGTAAAAGAAGTTGCTTGGGCATCCTCCTTTTGGTTAAGGGGTGAGAGATGTAAGTAGGTTCAATTGTACAGTTCAAAGATTTAGAAAATTTCCTATGATAGACTGGATTCCCTCTTTTGTTAGTGCGTTATTTTGTAAAGGAGAAAAGGCACAAAATGAAACCCACTTTCTCGATATCCACAAGCACTTTCTCAGTATCCATAGACATGGCCATCCACATGAATTTTCTATATACTCCCAGAAAATGAGAATGGAAAAAAAACATCTTATGGGGAGAGTGGTAGAGACTTTATACATCAAAGAGTATTTTCAAATCATTTTGATAAAAACTTTTTTTGTTTAGACCTATTTATTATAAGTGGGTTGTCTTTTTGGCTATAGATCATCTTATACATACATGTAATTGACAGACAAATAGCGTGGATTATTTCCTTCAACATGTAATTAACAGACAAATGGCATAGATTACAAAGGTTGTCTGCCAAATATTTCCCACCTCAAATGGGCACATCGCCATATTACATCATATATTGTTTGGAATCACCCTCACAATCAAACTGATGTCACATTATCTTAAGGTATAGATATAAGTATTGTAACTGAATCATTAAATTACCACATATCATGTGTTTAATATTTATGGTTGACCACACTTAAACCCAATAATAATTTTTTAGATAAAAATCAAAAGCAAGAAGAAAGTCACGAAATGATAATTATGGGAGAAATCAATAAGTAGTTATTGAAGATACCCTTTATGGTTTGATGAAAGACAGACTACGGGTTCTGATCATCACACTTTAGAGTTGAGTGCAGTTTCATTGCATTTTCAGGTTCCAATTGTGCCTATAGATTTTGTCTCTTGGCTCATTTTCGTGAAAATTTCATTAATGCAGAGAATTATGGGCAATCGCCCTGATGTAGCAGTGTAATAGTACTATAGCATTCTGTGATGTTTTGAATAGGGATGATGCAATCCGAAACAATGTTGAAGCACTAATTTCCATTTTAGTTATTTTTTTTGGGAGGATAGTTGTCAAAATCTTTAGATACTTGATATGGAGGCCTTATGCATTCCAGAAGATCTATACAACCCAAGGGATAAGAGTTCGACCTTACTAGATACTCTCTAGGAGCGTGCTAGAATACACACAACTTCTAAAGGAGGCTCATGTACAGCCAATACAGAATATTTCTCACGACATTGTTTCTAGGGTCACACCACATTACCATAAGTAGTGCCAGATGTATGGTTCTCTTTCATTCATTCTCTTTTACTTCAAGGCTTGTTTTACTTTTGATATGTTGATCTTGTAGGCATATGGTGAATTTTCAACATATGTTTTCTGCTGGTTGTTTGGATTTTTAAGTGGTGTCAAGGTTGAAATCAATGTTTGATTAGTATTTGGTAATTGTTTATGCTTAGGAGAGATATTTTTCTATTGGTATGGACTCCATTCAAGGGCTTTCCGAACTGCATGAAGAGGTTTTCACTTCACTCAAAGCAACTGAAAGAACTTAATGTACATCATGTGTTTTAGTAAAATATATATTTAGTTGTCCACATTGTATATTGTGGAAGGGAAAAAGAAATATAAATATAAATAATTGAATTCGTCATTGATATATTTTTTTAACTATTTTTATTTATATAATTATATACACCATTTTGGAAAAATTCTCAATTAACATAATTGTTTGAAAATTGGAAGCTGTGCTGACCTAACTCTCACTTGCATGGTCATCATCCTACTTTTTATTGAAATAATGAAACATTCAATAAAATAGTCTATTAATTCTACAAATGGTGATTTTAGTAATGAATCCATCTTGCAATTATAATCCATGATATAACTTTATGATTCAAAATTTAAATTTGGAAGAATTGCATAGAATTTCAACTTCCATCTTCTCTCTTTCCTATGATCTTGCCTTACGACGTTCCCATTGCAACATGTGGTGTAATTTCTAGTTGTAATACTGGAATAATCGGACTTACTTGGTCATGTAACATGTGGTGCAATTGCTAGTTGTAACACTAGAACAATCGGACTTACTTGGTCATGTAATATGCGGTGCAATTGATAGTTGTAACACTGGAATAATCAAACTTCCTTGGTCATGTACTATGCCCTTGTCAAGCAAAAGTTACAACCATAAAAATAGGAAGAAAATTAAAATATAGAACCAACTAATCATATTACAACTACAAGGAGCCGACTTATGAAAATTGGATGGAATAAGGAAACCTTCAAACTTGAGACTAACCTGAGAATAATAAGTAAACCTTGTAACTTGTAACATTGCGTACCTAATGTTAGATTAAATGCAAAATACAACTTGACCAACAAATTCTCTCTGATGATAATGATATTTAAATATTTTAATCCATTAGTTTATATTTTCAAAGGAATCCATCTAAATTAAAATGAGCAAAAGATAAATTATATTGCAATCTCATAGGTATCTTATTTCCCATCGTGTATGCAAATTCTCTCTGATGACCATGATATTTAAATATTTTAATCCATTAGTGTATATTTTCAAAAGGAATCCATCTAAAGTAAAATGAGGAAAAAATAAACTATCTTGCAATCTCTTAGGTATATTATTTCCCTATTCTGTATGCAAACCTCTATCCAAAGTATATGATGAAAACGAGAATATACCATTTCAATTTAGACTATCTAATCAAAAAATTAATTAGCAAAATGATTAAAGTGCTCAATTCCAATAGGGGATACATATCCACATAAATATAGGTTCTCAATTGAAGAGCACATATATTTTTAATCATTACACTTCTTTGCACTTTTACCATTAAATATTCTCCCATTAGGTGTATTTTTATTAGGTTTTAAATTTTTCCGAAATTTTGAAAAAATTAAGATAATTCTTTGGCTAAAATCACGTGATAGAATATTTTTCGACGCTTTTTGATGTGTTTCGAACCAACCAGTGTGGTTCATCAGCAGGACAATTTGAACGATCAGATCTAGAATGCGGTTAAATAGTTAGAGGAGAACCTCCAACAACTATAATTATTGACCAGGTAATAGCTAGATTGACCACCTAACAGTTATATTAGACGAGGGAAACAGGGGTTAAATTTGACGCTCGTATGCTCGTATTTCGCATTTTTACCTATAGAATACGTTTTAATCTAAAACCTCCACGTCATTCTCAACTTGCCATTCATTTTCAAAAACGTCATATTGACGGGCATGTTAAAAAATTAAAAGTTTTAAAAAAAATTATAAATTTTTTATATATATATTTAATATGGTGTGAACAGTGTAACATTATAAATTTATAATCTCCACAAGCTCCAAAGTCCAGACTCTGGCCAGGGCAACTTGCAGTCATAATCACTCCATTGAATTCACAAAAATAGGGGTGATTTTAGGGGCCAATGTTCGCCCTTTGGCGAAATTAAGGGGTTTTAAATTTTTAGTCAGTGAATATTTTGTATCATAGTACTTTTTTACAAATCACCTCAAATAGCCCACCTTATTTGAAGGGAGAGGGTAAAAAAGGTAAATTTAGCCCTTGAAATTAGGAGTTACAACCTTCCATTCGCCCATTTTCAA
>APFE030429059.1:129617-159657 GCA_000404065.3 Pinus taeda
ATAAATGCATAAATTAATTCGATATTGTTTCTCTATACAGTTAATAGTAATAATATTAATATAATATTAGGGATTTAGTATAAAGCCTATTAATAATATCCTTGAATTTAATTAAAATTAGGTTAACACATCAAACTCCATTAGAATAGTAATATAATAGTTATCGAATATGTCCCTATATAGACTCTTTCTAACTCATGAATTACATAAAATTAGTCATAGTATGACTAATCACTTCATCTTAATTAATATAGGTAAAATAATTTTTCTTGGATCTTAAATTTTTAAATAAACAATTAAATTTAAAATATGGTTTAATTATTTGATTATATTTTAATCCTTAGTTTATATATATATATATATAAACTTACTGGTAATTTAGTAAATTAACTCACTATTAACCTCAATCTAAGTTACAAATTGAAAATAAACAATTTAAAATATTATTTAATTGAAAAAAAATTATTTTAATATTTTTTTAGATCTTGAATTTTTAATAGACAATTAAATTTATGGTTTAATTATTTGAAAATATTTTAATCCTTAGTTATTATATATATTATATAACAAATTAACTTACTATCAATCTCAATCTAAGTGACAAATTGATAATAAACCATTAAAATATTATTTAATTAATTTAAAATATTATTAATCTTTAGTAATTTTACTTGTAATTTATTAAATTAACTAACCATTAATTTAATAAAGAAATAATCTATAATGGGTCAACAAATATTCTATCACTTGGTTTTAGCTGAAGAATTATCTTAATTTTGACAATAATTTTGACAAGATTTTGATAAAATGGTAGAAATTTTGGGAAATTATGTTTATAATCATTAAATTTTAGAAATTTTGGTATCATAGGGATTTTTGATAATGCTAAATCTATTCCATCATAAAATATTGGTGGTGCTAAATCTTTCCACCATTAAAATAATATTCAAACACTCAAATTATTATTTTTTAAAAAAATATATATATAAATAGATTCCAATCATATTTCCTCATTAGAGAGAAAATAAATATAAAAATTGAGATAAATTTTAAATACACGCCCACAATATATATATATATATAAATAGATTCCAATCGCAATTCCTCATTAGACAACGGCTTAACATTGAGAAAAAATAAAATATAAAAATTGAGATAAATTTTAAATACACGCCCACCATTTTGCAAGGACAGGGCCGCCATAACAAACTGGACTAAGTCAAATTGGTGGCTGAAGCGGCGACAGCGGCTTTGTCACCGAAGGAGCGGGCCGAGATTGGGGACGGGATTCGACCGAACTGGTAGCTGCAGAGTTGGCCGCCACTTGCCGTTAATTTAGCGGACCAGACTGTGGCCGGAAACGGCACAGTCAACGAGTCAAATCAAAAGAATGCCCATCGCAGGTCCAATTGGACTTTAAAACTAGAAGAATCCCTCCACATAGAAGGTGGCCCTAGGTGATATTCCAAACCTACTTCTATAATATTAACGTGGAGCTGGCCTGAAATTCTTAGCCTACTTTTATGAGAAACGTACGAAAATCCAAACCTAATCTGATGGGATAGCCGTTTTCATGGCGAAAGAAATAACATTTCTTTCTTTAAAATCAAGTGAAATTATCATTTTTGAATTGATGTAATCTAGGCGAATCTGCCATCTTGTCTTTTCTTTTTATCATTATATATGAGAAAATTATACAACTTATTAAAATATATTATTTATATAGAATTATAGAAAATGAATATAAATTTATTTTAATCAAGGGAATAGGAAAAAAATATAGATACATTTATTTTAATTATTTATTATTATTTTTCAAAAAATTAATAATAAATTTTATATAAAATATAAAAATATATTATCATGTGGATTTAATAATGACATTCAAAAAAATTATAAAATATATTGATATTAAACATTAATACATTGAATAACTATTTATCTAATAATATTATTATAATTAAATAGTTTAATTAGTTAGATTTAGTTGTTTTGCTATCAGAGCTAAAGGTTGCAATACTGGCGCTTTTGGGAATTGTTAAGCAGAGGTATGCAACTAGTGGGCATTAACTCAGGTATGAGTTTAACAATCTACGTATTGATTTATGTTGTACACTACTTCTGACATGATAAGTGTGATTCATGTTATAATTGTTTAGTGCAGTAAGTAATAAAGTTTGCTGCATAACTATGTTCATGACATTGGATTCTTGATGAGGATAAAAGACAATAAAACTTTTGTCACACTTAAGAACAATACTGAACACTCATTAAGGAAAGTGACAATCAACTACCAACTTTTGCTTTCAAATATGACAATAATAATGATACATTTAGTGAACATGATTGAAGTTACAATGAACTAATTTTAGTGAGTCAATGCATGAATGTAAAATATGGGGAATGTCCTTGGATATGACGAAACAGTGTTTTAAAAAGACATTGTAAGAACCCCTTTAGACTTGAAAATAAACAATGAGTTGAGTAATGGGACTATAATAACTATTTTTTTATTAAGTCTTGTCATGGATGCATGAAGATGGTTGGTGGTTGTGATTGGTTAGTGTTGTACGACTAATTAATAGAACTTATATACATTAATTGAATTGGATTTAAGATTATTACAATTCAGAAATAAGTGATTATGGTAGTTACTTCATGTATCAGTTTGTTGATGAAATACACTAGGAAATTGGAAATGTTTAGATTGTTAACTCAACTATTATTGACATTTACATATTAATGAATATTTGCATATACTTTTATGTATGACAATATTGTATGGATGAAACTAAAATGATTTGGAAATTGAATACTTGTTAAGTGATGCATATTGATAACTAACGTTGCTAATGGAATTAAGTAGTGGTAGCTTAATGGCAATAAGAAAACTCGTCACATAAATTGTTGCAATGTGAATTGCAATCATAAATGAAAAATTATAATGTTATATGATATGCATGATTGTGTTATTTAGAAAATTAGAATGCATACAACATGTATGTAGTTATGATTTCTATAAATCTAGATGTTGTGGACCCATGTTGAGGGTTAAGTGTAAATGCATGGCATACATGCTTGTTTATTTTGTTAATGATAATGTTCATATGGTTCATTATGTAAATTAATTTGGGAAAGAGTGATAAAACAAAAATTTAACATGCCACACAATCGCAGATAATTGTGAAAGGCAGTAAGGCCTTGGGTTGATGGCAGTTTCCTGCCCGAAGGGGTTGATGGTACTCGCTTGCCCATATTTCCTCACCGTAGAGATCAATTATCTCAGTAAGGGAAACGATTTTGCCAAGATGGTGAAGAGGGTAAAAAGCGTGAGGAAACTTTATTGATTTGGAGCCTATTAGAGGAGGCCCAAAATTCCTCATAGATAGGATGCCGAAAGAGGAATAGGCTAGACACTGCCAAGAGAAATCTTATATTGGACCCTATGTGGTCATTGGAATTCTTGAGCTGATTGGCCAGTGGAATTCCATATTAGACCTTATAAGGTCTTTGTTAAAGAAACTATCTGGATGTGAAAATGACTCCACCTGGTTGTGGAAACCAATTCCCATGGGTTGGGAAGAGCATTCCTTTACTATTATGGTTCTCGTGGGGGAACACATTAAATAAATAGTTAGGTATTGTGTTAAAGATGAATTTTGCATATAGTTTTGTAAAATATGCTATGCACATTTAACAAGAAATGAGCTTAGTGCTCAATAAGGAGTTATTGGAAATTTTAATTCCTTTATCGTATTACTAATCTTGTGAATGTCTTAGTAGGGGCTAAGACAATTTTTACTTGGTCCAGTTATTGACTATTTTGATTATTAGAGAGTTAGGTGCTCTTTGGGTACTTTTAGAAGTACCATGTGGATGTGTTTAGTGGGAGCTAAGACAATGTGCATGTGATTTGGTGAATTATCATTTTGATGATTAGAGTGTTAGTGCTCCCTAAGTACTTGTAGAAGTACTGTGATTTAAATATCATCTAACATTGCACAATTGATTGACAGTTAAAAGTATTTCATTTGACTCAGAATATTGTGACTAATGTGATTGAATTTGTTAGTCATACATTACAGGATTACTTATCATGGAGGGTTGATGGGTTATCCAATCACTATTAAAATGCTCACGTGAAAGTGCTCATGATTTTCAAGAGTAGTTGGTAAGTAATGGTAAGTTGATATAGAGATTTGTTTTTGTATATTGTGAATTTGAATAAGGGCCAAGTGATGAATTGGAACTTGCATATTTGTGCAGTTATAAATGCTCATGACTATTGATTTTTTCTTATGTTATAACATTACAATTTTTGTTTATTGTCATTTCTTGGAATGAAATCTTTGATTTTAAAGAGGAAGGATCACTTCTTTTGTGGTTTAGATGGTTATATCATGAGTAAAATCTAAAGTTCCAACGCGAGATGAACATCGAGGACGATGTTCCTGTTAAGTGGGGGAGTATATAACATCCCTAAAAAAAACTCATGGTAAAATCAAAATGTTACGAATTAGTTATAAAACTAATTCTTGGTATTCATGAAACTGAATGAGGAGGAAATCATGAAAGGAGCACATAGCAAGAACTCAAGCTCTGCCTCTATGTCGTAGCTAGTTTTCTCTTCAACTGTTCAGGCTTTTAGTATCAGTTTATAGGGCGGTGAGGATTATTAGAGGAACATGGCCATCATTCTATTAATTACACTCGTGTTCACAGTAATGGTTCTATTTGCACGTCATGGATGGTGTCATTTTGGCTTTCTAGGGAACAAAAAGCTCGTGTGGTTGCCTCCAAGGTCCATGGGCTGGCCATATATTGGAAAGACCTTTAAGCTTTACACTGAAAATCCCAATGTCTTCTTCGCTGCTAAACAAAAGAGGTTTTGCATGGGAATGAACCAGACACCAGGCATTGTGTGGACTATTTGCGAGGGGGACAGTAAACCTCTGTGCACTGGTTGCGTGGGGGATGGAAAAAACACATGGTTGAACTTTTCGGTAGCTTATTATGGATTGTACATTGTTGCAGAGATTAGCTATGCCACGCACGATGAGTACTATGGTTCCAATATGTGTTAACTCCATCAAATGCTCCTCTGTCTCATGTTTGCAGTTCAAGGATCAAACTTTTTCACACATTATTATTGAAAGGAAGTTCTTTCTCCATGTTGAAGGTGATGAAGGCTAGGAGGCTGCCATGGATAAGATAAGTAACTTGCTCACTTTCTTGAAGGAAAAATATATATTTGTTTATTTGGGTATATTTTTGAAAGATTTCTTACGAAATATGGATAATATATACATAATAGTATGCAATGAAGAATGTGAAAAACAATGTGTGGACATAAAAGCTAAGTAAATATGTAGTTTTTCTTATAAAGTAAATATGTAGTTTCTCTTAGAAAGATTACATGTGAATCTTGTGCATTAAATTTGGTGTCACTTTGTCATTTTCTTGGAATAAATTAGTGAAATTCTTGCTAAGTAGACAAAATATCTTCTTGAGAAAAGATGGTGAGACATGTAAACTTCTTAAGGACATAGTGTGAAAAGTGGCCAAGTTTTCTTTGAATAAAATATGTATTTTATTTAATAAAAGTTTCTTGAAAAGGGATATATGCTTAAATGCATTGTGATACTAGCTAATTTTCAAAGTTTCTTGTGAAATAATTATGCGTTACATGCATGATAGAAATAGCTAATGAGCTAGGTTCAGTTCATTTTAGTTTCTTGAAGGGAGCGAGTGCTTCTAGGCACATTGATAATCATTACTAACTTTCTTAAAGAAAACATATGTTTTATATACACATAAATAATAGTCATTAAGATAGTTTCCTTTTAGAAAAAGTGTGCATACTTCATGTATGAAAATAATGGCTTTATGAGAGATCTCTTGAAACAAAAATAGAGTTTCTTTTCTTAAAAGACACATATGAGTAGTGTTCATACAAGAACAAGAATCCATACTTGTCTCATGAAGAGATTATGTGTATTGAAGTAAAAGTAATTGTGTTAGGAAAAACACATGTTGCATGCACAAAAGGGTAGCCATTGTGTCATTGGAAATATGATTTTGTGTGTACGTAGATAAAGTTATTATGTTAACTTTCTTGAAAATAAATATCTCTTGAAAAGATTGTCTTGCTAGATGAGTTGGGTCTTCAACTTGTCCTAACGATGAACCACACTCATTGGTTTGAAACACATCGAGAAATGTATTATCATGTGATTTAGGCCGAATTTTTTCTCATAAACTTGATATAGATCACAAAAGCCTCAACTCAACAATAATTTTTATAATAAAAATTAAAATACATAAATTAAAATAAATTTATTTAATTATTTATTTTTTAATAAATATATTTTTATATAAAATTTAAAATACATAAAGAGAGTCTATTTTATGACATTCTTTTAATAAATTAGAGATACAATTTCATTCCACTAAAATGGCTGGTTGTCAAGAAGAAAGAAGCTAGCCATCCCATTAGCCATCCCATTTTCCAACATGATGGCCAATATGTTTTGTAGCATATAGTTGTGCTTGCAACATAACGTTGGTTTTATTTTTTATTTTTATGTATGGATATATATCTTTGCTTAAATATTTGTTTGCGATAGGTATTAAAATAATTTATATAATATTAATCTAGTAGTTTTTCAGGATAGTAAAAAATATATTTTTATTAAGTAGATTTATTTTTAGCTAAGAGTATTAATTATTATTTTTTATTTAGATTTCATTCTTACTCGGGATATATTAAATTTTACCAAATTAAATTAATATTAAATATATTTTCATTAAGTAGATTAATTTTTAGTTAAGAGTAATAATTATTATTTTTTTTATTTAGATTTCATTTTTACTTGGATATATTTAGATTTTACCAAATTAAACTACATTTATAATATAAAACGTGTCAGAACAATTGCAACTGTAGAAAACCATATATTATTATAAAAATTCATTCATTGAAAATATATGAAAAACCTTATAATTGATATAACCATTGAAACGCCGAACAGTTTAAGTAGTCTATGCATATGCAAATAGTTTCATTTAGAATAAAACAAACAATTAAATGGTTTCTTGCCTTTTCTATTCTCCCTAGAGGAGCATAGAGAAGAAAGTTATAAACCATAAAAGTTTTGGGATTAGAGTCAATATATCCATTTTAGTTTTGGTATTATTTTTGTGTGTATTTAATGGTAGATTTGGTCTTTTTATGATAAAAAATAAAAAGTGGCACATGTGTATGATTAGCGGAAGTTTTTAGAAGTGCATTTCGCAATAGGAACAAATAAAAAATTAAACTATGTAAGGGTGATTTCAATTTCTATTATTATTCAATGTATCTTATTAGTGTTCATATTTTTGTATGTTATAAGGTTAAGAAAATGTATACAAACAAAAATAGAGGTGAAACAAGTTAGTACTTATCAATAAAAATTAATCTAGTATGGGAAAGATAATACTACTAGAACAAAAAAAGAATAAAATTGCAAGACATTGTTAGAGTTTGATACGCAATGAAAGGAGAGAATATACCCCGAAGTTGCGGGAAAGAAATCCTAAAATGAAAGTTTATATCATTAGAAGATAAAATAAGTGTTTTATATGGTTCATAAATAACTAAGAAAAAATGTTTTGAATATCTTTGATGAATAAATAATTAAAATATCTTTTTAGTAGGCTAAGTGTCAATGGCATACAATGAGAAGATTTGATAGAGTAGCTCATGAGATGGCATTAATCATCAAATCTATCTCAAATCAATAATGGATAGGGCTACCAAAGGAATTATTGCAATGCCAAATAAAATGCTCCATGATAAACCCAAATGATAAATTTAGCAAGAACAATGTGGCGGTGACATATAAACAAAATCTCACCACGACTCTTGGAATAGGAGAAAAAACAGAAGTCCAAGTTAATTGTGATACATAGGCAATAAAATAATGTCAATTCCCCACCGGGGGTGAAAAATCTTGCTCCTCCACATGACATCATGCAGCATCCCCTTTCTTCAAGCCACCTCATTAGACATGCGGCCTCGTACAATTAGAGGTTCACGGGGTTAACCTCCTGCCTGAAGTGAGCTTTCTCATCAATTGTGGTTACATATGTCCCTCTTCATATCATTATGGAAATAAATTATACCTTTGGAATCCCCCATCGTCACATGCTTAATCCCATTATTTTTTGACTCTATAACTCGACTATCACCATGTCTCGTCCCTCTGCCACCTTTGCCCTGTGTCTAGCTATGAGCCATGTCATTTTTCCTTTCAATGTTCATGCACTCCCCGATTGGTCTTGCTATGGGTGTCTATTGGATATCGAGGACATGGAGGATGGTTATGACCATTCATCTGGTGTAAATCTCCCTCATTACGACAAAATTCTCCTCATTAATCTAAGGATCGAACCACCTGACATATGCCATTCTCTACTTCCATCTCACCTTAAGATGCTCATGCTTCATTACAATTCACAGGTTTCCTGAGAACCCAAGTGTCCCTAGCAGTTGAGCATGTCATTGTAGTATCTAATGCCATGCACTGTAGCCATTCAAGAATTCACAATTTGTAGAGGCTCCTCATCAATTTAAATGAAAACTCTCATTGTTTGAATTCCAGGCGCTTATTCACTCAAGAATTCACAATTTGTAGAGGCACCTGATCAATTTAAATGAAAACTCTCATCGTTTGAATTCTAGGCACTTATTCACTCAATTCCCATCAAGTTAAGGATTCAATGCTAGGATGGCCATCAAGTATGAGCAGTTAGTCTTTGAGGCTTCCCATCAATACACTAATGGCTTCATCACTTATTGGGGCTTAGGGTGGCAACGACAATTGGCGCCCATCCTTAAGTTAATTGCAGATTCCCCGAATATTTTGGAATCTAACTCACATGGGCACCGTCAATTTTTTGACCGCGACTATGTCCGTTGGATTCCCGAATATTCAAGGAATCTGTAATTGACTTAAACTTACTAATAATTGGACTATCGTAATCAAGGATAGGCCACAATTAACCACAATTAGCCTCATTTCCGCTCAAGTCAGCACCAGGTAAGTTAGAACTTCATGCAAAGGTCACAATTGGGTGTGAAGGGTCTCATTGGGCACTAGGTTGATTGGGTGCTCTGCTCATAGGGTTATCAGTCTACCAGGTGATACCAAGGTCATGGCATGTTAATAGAGCACACGATAGCCTCATGATCGCCTTAAGCATGCAAAAAGAAGTGTCATCAAGGGAACAAGAACACCGTCAATCTAGGTTTGAGTTCAAGTAGTCGTCAAGCTACACTTCAGGCAGAGATCATGATTGTGCTCCACGCCATCAGTGCCCAACACTCTATTCTTCTAGGCTTCTTGGATTTTATCCATCCTGAACCAAATTGAGTTGGATTCCCTATCTCATTCAGGGTCTAAATGATAGTGTCATATGAATGTTGTAATACTAACTCTCCCCATTTTTGTTCAAGGCCAAGCTTGTTTGCCTACTTGCAAAGATATTGTTTTCATGGTACCAATAGTTTTATAATTTTGCCATGTTTAGCTGAGAAACAAATTATGTAATACCAAGGTTTGTATCTATGTCAATGGTCTGGTATTCCCTTATGAAGACTAGTAACACAAATTTAATTCTCATGTAGTCTTTTTCTAAAGTAATAGAAGATGAAGCTTTACACAAAGAAAAGAAAAGAGATAATCATGTCAATAATTTTCTAGCAATAATGATGATCCATTGGCCTTGCTTTCTATCTCCTTTCCCAAGTAAATTCATTCCATGATTTAGTCATGAAGCTCATTTCAAACAAATCACATATCATAAGTTACATTATATAGATTCATCAATTATCTTTCTTGCTAATATATGAGCTTGATAACTATTTTCTTGAATTCAAGCCTAATTTAAGTATTAGGTTGGATTGGATACGTAATTTAATTTGTTGATATATGAGGTAATGTTTTCCAATGGGTTCCTTTCTATGTTGACTACCATGATGCGAGAGTAACCATGGTGGTTATTTTATGCTCTCTTTGCTTACATAAGGGGAATTTCTTGATTCCATTCCCGTGCATGGACATCCAAACTGGTATTTACTGTAATATAAGGTGCATTTTTGATCAACCTTTTCAATGGTTAGCTTTAAATCCTAAATGTTGATATGGATCTTTTATGAACATCAGAGTGACCTTATAAACTTTTAAGGCCTAACCTTCTCGATGTTGGCACAACCTTATATACACATAAGTGGGTCTTCTAAATACCAAATGCAACCTTCACAAAGCATAAGTATAACTTAATAATGCTATGTCATGTCCAAATATGGAAACAAAAAGATCTTAAAACAAATTTTGTTTCTAATTTGATTCTAATGCTTATCAAATGACACTATTAAATCTAAAAGATACATCAACAAACATTTTCTTCAAATTTTGTAAAGAATTTTCATGAATTCATTTAGTTTTTTTGCGTTCCTTCTGCAAATGAGTGGATTGTCTAAACTTCAAAAACATGTTAAAAAATCGCTTTATTTAACTATGCTTTGAAAATGTCAAGAAAAATCAATCTTTGGATATTCAAATGAGACTTTCAAAATATCAATATTAAAACATATTATTAGGAATATAAATAGTGAGATGAGTATGTGCTTGGTGTTTTCACTTAGAAAGACTCATTAAAATATAAGTGAGAAAATAAGAAACTAAAAATAGATTTTTATAGATGTGCATTAAATTTGGAAAATAAAAGCTTGTATCATAATGTGAAATGGAAAATTGTGATTTATGGGGAAAACCTATCATATGTGTAATACCCCTACTGTTTTATGATGTAAATATATGTAAATATATATACATTGATCTTAGATTGGTGAGTGAGGGTAATTTTTTGTGGGCCCGCAAACCTATGTATTTATGTTATATATATTTTAGAGCTAGTATGCAGAGGCATATATGCCAGTTTTGGTTATGTGGCTAGAGGGACAAAATTGTAATATGATGTAATTGATATACATATTTATAATAATATAATATAAAGTATGTTGGGTGTGAAGCCCACTCCATGGTAAATGTATGAGGTCAGGGAAGTGAGGGGCATTGAACTCTATGGTGACAAGGGGCATTATGATGGATGCCAACTGTTGGTGATAGGTGTACACCTAGGGCCAATGTGTTAGGTACCTATAATACTAGTGATTACCCCATTACTATTGTAGTTGTATCCCTTATTAATATTGTTGTGCCCCTATTGTCCCCATATTGTTATTACTGTGCCCCATAGAATCCCTCTATTTCTATTTTTGTGGCTTTATATTATTATTGTTAGGTCGGTCGGGTTATATTGTGACTCCTTAGACTCCTATATATAGAAAGCAGGTTCTGTCATTTGAATCATCTAAGAATCGTTCATTTGTGTAATGTAAAGGAGGTTGCCCCCTCAAAGAGGTTGAATTCTAAGGCGTTCAACTATCTTTTCTATCTTTTTGTGAGGTGGTTTCATAACATTAACTTTATTAAAACCTTAATTTAATTTCTATGGGAATATTTTTAGTAGTAGTGAGGATAAATGGTTTAGATATATCTCAAAAGTAATTATAACCTTTTTCCTTTTAGATTCAATTAAAAAGATTTATAAAATGAAATTAAAATAGAATATTTTTATTGTGAAATAAGTTATGGTTTTTGGGCATGTGGTATTGATAAGACAATGGTATTGGCCCATGGTATTGTAAAAAAACCTATTTACAAGTTAATAATATCTATGGTTATGAATCTTGTCATATTGTTATAGAATATTTTGATTGTGAAATAAGTTATGTTTTTTGGACATGTGGTATTGATAAGCCATGGTACTGTAAGAAAGCCTATTTACAAGTTAATATTATTCAAGGAGGGGATGGATATCAATGGTTAAGAATATTTTCATACTATTATAAAATATTTTGATTGTGAAATAAGTTATGTTTTTTTGGGAATGTTGTATTGATAAGCCATGGTATTGGCTAACAAATCATATTTGCAAGTTAATAATATCCATGGTAAAGTGGGAGTGAATATCCATCGTTAAGAATATTTTCATACTGATATGAATATTTTGATTGTGAAATAAGTTATGTTTTTTTGGTATGTTGTATTGGTATTAATCGATGGTACTGTAACAAAATCTATTTTTATAAGTTAATAATATCCACCCTAAAGTAGGGATGAATATCCATGGTTAAGAATCTTGTATTGTTATAAAATATTTTGGTTCTGGAATAAGTTATAGTTTTTGGGCATGTGGTATTGATAAGTCATGGTATTGTAACAAAGTCTATTCACAAGTTAATAACAAAATGAATTTTATTATCTTTATTACTTTAACTTTTTATTATCAATTGAGCCAACATTTAAATGTTTACACTCATCTCCATACTAGGGTTTATATTAATTTTAACTTTTTATTTATTACTTTTGACTTCTTGTTTATTATTTTTAAATGTTTACACTCATCTGTGATATCACTTTTAACTTTTTAACTTTTTTATTATTATTTTTTAATCGAGCCGATATTTAAAATTGTTTACATACTTACACTACATCTACACATCTAACATATACTAGGTTGTAGAGCACCTCGCGGTGCAATAATATGCTAGATAAAACATTGTAGCACACTCTCACATCATCAATCACCAACACAATACCCTCCCACAAGTATATGGAAAATTATCCTCAACAATATCTAAACCAATACAACTAGAAAATACCATGGTATGCAAATACCCAGGACACATGTACCATGGTAATACCAATATCAAGGGCACCTATACCATGGTAACACCAATACCATGTGCCAACCTGCTCCACGCACATACCAAAACCATGGTAATTCTAATACCAATGATACCTATACCATGGTAATACCAATACCAATTTCCAACCTGAGTATTGTACACACTCTCAAATCGAATACCAAGGGAAAATACCAAGGTATTGTTGTACTCATATTTAGTACCAAGGTAAAAACCAAGTCTTAATCAAACTTGCAATCACATGCACAAAAAATTGAAAACTTGGTTGTAACCACACTCATAAGACTGCATCGATGTGGTTAAAAGCCTACAACCGCACACATAAGACTGATTTCATGCGGTTGTGGTAGAGTATAGAGGAGAACAAAAAATTATCAACTCATACCTCTACTAACTTGCTCCACAACTCTCCCAACACCTACACAACTATCAAAACACCAGTGAAATACCTTGCAATGCATCTGCCATAGATCCACACACAAGCCAATAATACCAGTAACCAAGCATAGTCAATAATAATTGCGCCATCAATAACACCTACCTCCATTCATGCATATACAAACAACTATAACTCATACTGTAATCCAAACAACAACAACTCATGCTACCACCAGGCTACCAATTTGACATCAACGTCAACCAACAACACTACATCCAACAATTGTATCATCAGTGCCAACATTGACCACTTTCATAAAATCTTACAAAGACATATCATCTTAAATACATCAAAATTAGCTAAAATATATTACATTAATCATGACATCATTTACCCAAAAATTCTCGAACATTATGGCTTTGTGTCACGGTTGTTTCCATCGGTGGATTATCATGTAGTTGACATTCCTTCAATTTGCATGGACCACTAGTTCTTTGCCTTCCATATTGTTAAACATAATATGTCCTTTGCATGAGTTACAATCCTTTCTTGCAATTTCCACTATCAAATAACTTTTAGATACAAACAATAAATCTTTATTAGTCATGCTTCAAGCATCTTTTCATATTCATATTAAAAAACACATACAAATTATTGAGACATGCCTCTTTATTAATATTGCATATGCATTAATTACAAGTACATAACTACCAAAACATGTATGTTTATCTTTACATATGTGTGGTTATGACACATGTCGGTTTATCCATAACTCACATGCATAAGGTAAATATATAAAGATTACTGAAGCATGTTCACTTGTCCCTACTTCAGAGTTAAATTCTATTTTTGACCACAAAACATGGTAACGATTAAAAGAATCTCCTTGGTTATCACCATCTCTTCACATAGGAACAGGGGAATATTTCCATTGATAAACACCACCTTAACTATTATTTCTTTGCACATGAACATTTTCTTTTTCAAAAGAATAAGCCACCACTATCCATATATGTTTAAAAAAACTAGTCGTTAACTATGATCTTTCTGTTGGTGGGTGTGGAGCGTCATTATCTTCCTGATTGTTCATAGGTTTTTGTTTCATGTTAGATCCATGTTCCTAATGGGGCGAAAAATCCACCTATTTAATCGCCATTAGGGGGGTCTAGAGGGGTCCGACAATGACTTTTATGATCCCCCCAACGGGGGTTCAGGGGCAGTGCCCCTAAAGCTAAAAATAAATGAAAAATTGCCTTGTAAAATATTATAATTTCTTAGTAAATTTGGGTCATTCATTAGGGGGATGATCTGATGGTAGAAGGTATGTTAATTTAAGGTTTTTTTTCCATACAATGTACCCTCTAATTATATGAGGGAATTGTATTGCGAATGTATATTATTATTCTGAGAGAGATAGAGAGAGAAAAGGTTGTCTGAGAGTGAAGAGGAAATTACAATGGATCTGTTGCAGGTTGTATCTCTTCATTTTGTTGGATAATATAA
Organism: Pinus taeda; assembly: GCA_000404065.3. Classification (NCBI taxonomy): domain Eukaryota; kingdom Viridiplantae; phylum Streptophyta; class Pinopsida; order Pinales; family Pinaceae; genus Pinus; species Pinus taeda. Next base: position 144,317 of record APFE030429059.1, read on the forward strand.
AAGTTTGGACATGTTGTTTCTTCGTGGACGTAGCCCAAATTGGGTGAACAACGTATATCTATGTTTCTCTTGTTTTATGTGTTTATGTTTCCGCAATATTTTATGTATTTCATTGCTCCATTAATTAATTTCTAATAACCGGTATCAGAGCCAAAGATATATTTGTCTAATAAACTCATAGGAGAGAAGGGTTTTTGGTTCGAGTGGGAGAAATGGTGAAAGATGGTAGGTTTAGGGTCGAGAAATTTAATGAAAAAAAATACCACCTGTGGAAGATGCAGATGGAATATTATCTGTATCAAAAATATTTGTACCTACCATTGAGCAGAAAAACAAAGAATCTGACAAGTATGACAGACACAGAATGGGATATTCTTGACATAAAGGCACTAGGAACAATACGACTATGTCTAGCAGCGTTGGTGGCATTCAAAATTTCAAAGGAAATGACAATAGAAGGTTTAATGATGGCATTGGAAAAAATATATGAAAACCCTCAGCCTCAAATAAGGTATTTCTTATGAAGTGTCTATTTAATATGAAGATGATAGAAGGTGGATCTGTTGCTGATCATTTAAATGAATTTAACACAGTTACCAATTCGCTAAGTTTTGTAGGGGTAAATGTTTGTGATGAAGTTAGGGCTCTATAATTTATGTGCTCATTTCTATAAAGTTGGAATGGCCTAGTTATGTCTATTAGTAACTGTGCCTCTGGATCTAGTACTTTAAAGTTTGATGATGTTGTTGGTGCCATCCTTAGAGAGGAAATGTGATGGAAAATATCTAGTGAGACATCAGATAATGCTTTGGCTGCAGAGACTAGGAGAATAAAAATGAAAAGAAGAAGGAGCCCAGGAAATCATAGTAAGTCAAGAAAAGGAAAATCCAAATCCAGATCAGGGATAGTGTGTTGGAAATGTGGGAAGAAAGGACTCCTAAAGAAAGAGTGCAAATATCGGAAGGGAAAAGAAGGATATGGATAGCAAGAGAATAATTATGAAGCAAATGTGACAGGTGATGTGTTGCAAGATGCTTTGTTTCATTATTATTGATGCCTGGGTGGTAGATTCAAGGGCCTCATTCCATGCCACACCTAATAGGAAACATTTTCATGACTATGTTCAAGGAGATTTTGGACAAGTTCGTCTCGGTGATGATAAGCCCTGTAAAATTGTTGGAATGGGTAAGGTTTTTATAAAGCAATAGAATGGAAACCAATGGCTATTGAAGGAGGTAAGGCATGTTCCATATCTAAAGAAAAATCTAATTTCAACATGATAGTTGGGAGGTAAAGGTTGTGGAACAAGACAGAAAAAACCTAGAAGGTCACTAATGGAACCCTAGTAACCGCAAAAGGAGAAAAGGTTGGTAAATTGTACTTATGCGATAGTATCTATAATTTTGTTAATGCTTTAACCTCCACAGGAGCAGATATGAAATTGTGGCATTATAGGCTCGGGCACATGACTAGTGAGAAGTGGATGCAATTTTTTCACTCAAGAAATTTGTTGCCAAGTTTGAAGCATGTTGATTTGGATTTCTGTGAGAATTGGGTTTATGAAGAGTAGAAGAGAGTCAGATTTATCAGAGTTGGGAAGGAAAAGAAGAGAGAAAAATTAGAGCTTGATCATATAGATGTATGGGGACCTACTCAAATATCATCTCTCGGTGGCTCTCACTATTATGTTACTTTTATTAAGGATGCAACTAGGAAAACCTGAATTTATTGTATTGAAATAAATTTTATGTATTTGATACTTTCAAGAAATGGAAAGATTTGATTGAGAATGAGACATGAAATAAGTTGAAGTGTCTCAGATCACACAATGGAGGTGAATACTGCAACAACAAGTTTGATAAGTATTGTCTAGAGCATGGAATTCACAAAGAGAATACAGTTCTAGGAACACCATAGGAAAATGGTGTGTCAGAAAGGATGAATATGAAAATCATGGAGTGTGCAAGGTGCATGAGGTTGCATGCAAGATTGCCCTTAAAATTTTGCGCAGATTCTATATACATTATTGTTTATCTAATAAATAGAGGGCCTTCATGTTCCTCGGATGGTGGTACTCCTGAGGAGGAATGGACATGTAAAAAGGTAAACTACTCATTTTTAAAGACCTTTGGTTGTGAAGCCTTCGTTCAGATTAATAAATAAAATAGAACAAAGCTTGAGGAAAAAACAAAGAAATGTACCTTTATTGAATATGGTGTTAATGATTTTGGTTATCTCTTATATGACTATGAAAATCACAAAATCATTAGGAGCAGAGATGTCATATTCAATGAAAACAAATAGGAAAAGGAAAACAAAGAATACACAATGCTTGATGAGATCATAGAAAAAGTAAAGGTGCCTAAAATTCATAATGATTAGAAGACACAATAACAAAAACAACCAAAACAACAACAGACACCTCAAACACTTGAAAGTGGTGTTAGAATATATACTAGGATAAGTAGACCCCGTGAATGATACTCTCCTTCATTATATTATGTATTGTTGATCAATTTTGATGAACTTTAAATATATGAAGAAGAAATATAGGTAGAAACTAGGAAGAAGTGGGAGCAAGCCATGGAAGAAGAGATGGACTCCTTGATGCATAACTAGGATTGGGACTTAGTCAAGTTGCCTGCAAGTAAAACAACATTGCAGGATAAATGGGTTTATTGGTTGAAGGAAGAAGATGGAGGTAAACAAAGGTATAAGGCTAGACTTGTGAGGAAGGGATTTTCATAAAAGAAAGGTATAGAATTTGATGAATTTTTTTATCCTGTTGTTAAAATGACTTCAATCATAACTATTTTAAGTCTAGTGGAAACAAAAGATTTTCATCTTGAGCAGTAAGATGTAAAGACAACCTTTCTCCATAGGGATTTGAAGGAATAAATATATATGCAATAGCCAAAAGGATATAAGGTCAAAGGGAAGGAGAAATTAGTGTGTGAATTGAAGAAGAGATTGTATGGTTTAAAACAGGCTCCAAGATAATGGTATCTAAAATTTGATAGTTTATGGTTGAACAAGGTTATATTAGATGTCATTCTGATCACTGTGTTTATCTTAAAAGGAAAAATGATTGAAACTATATTATATTATTATTGTATGTAGATTACATGCTTGTTTTAGGGTCTAACATGCAAGAAATAAAAGTGCTCAAAGGAAAATTGGTAAATTCATTTTGCAATGAAGGCTTTTGATGCTGCTAATCAAATCCTTGGAATGAGAATAAATCAACACATGAAAATTCAAATAAATCAACACATGAAAATTCAAAAATTAACATTGTCTCGGAGTGAGTACATAAAAAAGGTGTTGGAAAGATTTAATATGCAAAATGAAAAACCTATTTTTACACCTTTGGATAGCCATTTCAAACTAAGGAGATGTGTCCCAAGACTCAGGAAGAGATGGATTATATGTGTATAGTTTCATATGCATCAGAAGTTGGAAGCTTAATGTATGCAATGGTTTTCATAAGGCTTGATATTTCACATACAATGGGAGTTGTAAGAAGGTATATGAATAATCTAGGAAAAATGTTCTCAAGTATTTGAGAGGTACCACAAATCAAGCATTATGATTTGGTGGTTTAAACATTGCTCTAAAAGGATATGTTGATGCATATATGGAAGGTGATAGAGATAACAAGAGTAGCACCATAGGGTATGTGTTTATTGTAGGTGGAACAATTTCTAGTTGGGTTTAAAAATTGCAAAACATTGTTGCACTTTCAACAACCAAAGAAGAGTATGTTGTTGCTACAAAGGCTAGTAAATAAATTGTTTGTTTACAAAGGTGTATGGATGAGTTGGGCAAGAAGCAGGAGATGGGCAGGTTATACAATGACAACCAAAGAGCCATTTATCTTGCAAATAACTCAACATTTCATTCCAAGACTAAAAATATACAACTTAAGTACCATTTCATACGGTCGATATTGGAAGATGGAAAGTTGAAGTTGGAAAAGATACACACTAGCCAAAATCCTGCAGACATGTTAACAAAATTTGTAACTAGGGAGAAATTGGGATCCTACTAGGTTTCAATTGGTCTTTAAGTATGATGATGAAGATGAGAAACAACTAGGTCCAAAGTGGAAGCATTGTCCAACAAGTGAAGCAACAACGGAGTGCTATAATCAGTCTTCAAGTGGTATATTGTTGGGTGTGGAGCTTGATTATCTTCTTGATTGTTCATATGTTTTTGTTTCAGTCACGTTGGATCCCTCTTTCTAATGAGGTGAAAACATCGTGTGTTTAATCATCGTCGAGGGGTGAAGGCGAATTTTATGAGCTCCCTTGACCCCCTTGGTGGGGGTTTGGGGGAAGCACCCTCAAAGCTAAAATAGATGAAATAATGCCTTGTAAAATATTGTAATTTTGTAATCAATCTAGGTTGTTTATTAGACAAATGATCTGATGGTATAAGTTATGTTAATTTAGGTTTTTTTTCCCTAGAATGAGCCCCCTCTATCTATATGAGGGAATCGTATTACAACTGTGTATTTTTATTCTGAGCAAGAGAGAGAGAGAGAGAGAGAGAGAGGAGGTTGTGTGAGAGAAAAGAGGAAATTACAACGAATCTCATGTAGGTTGTATCTCTTCATTTTGTTGGATAATATAAAAGTAAGGATTGTATTTTTCTCCTTGGACATAGCCCAAATTGGGTGAACCACGTATATTTGTGTCTGTCCTTTTTTATGCATTTTCTGTGTTTATGTTTCCACAATATTTTATGTATTGCATTGATCCGTTAATTAATTTCTAACATGTGCATGAAAATTCATCATCTTTTCCAAAAGAATATTTTCCAAAGAAGGCTAACACAACAACTGTTATTCTTGCATGCAAATGCATAATCTTTTCAAAATAAACCTAACGCAATCTTGCATGCAAATACATGATCTTTTCCACAATAACTATTATTCTTGCTTGCAAATGCATACCCTTTTCGAGAGAACTAGAGTAAGATATATTCTTCTATAATAGTTATTATTTATTGTAGGTGGAACAATTTCTAGTTGGGTTTAAAAATTGCAAAACATTGTTGCACTTTCAACAACCAAAGAAGAGTATGTTGTTGCTACAAAGGCTAGTAAATAAATTGTTTGTTTACAAAGGTGTATGGATGAGTTGGGCAAGAAGCAGGAGATGGGCAGGTTATACAATGACAACCAAAGAGCCATTTATCTTGCAAATAACTCAACATTTCATTCCAAGACTAAAAATATACAACTTAAGTACCATTTCATACGGTTGATATTGGAAGATGGAAAGTTGAAGCTGGAAAAGATACACACTAGCCAAAATCCTGCAGACATGTTAACAAAATTTGTAACTAGGGAGAAATTGAGATCCTACTAGGTTTCAATAGGTATTTAAGTATGATGATGAAGATGAGAAACAACTAGGTCCAAAGTGGAAGCATTGTCCAACAAGTGAAGCAACAGCAGAGTGCTATAATCAGTCTTCAAGTGGTATATTGTTGGGTGTGGAGCTTGATTATCTTCTTGATTGTTCATATGTTTTTGTTTCAGGCACGTTGGATCCCTCTTTCTAATGAGGTGAAAACATCATGTGTTTAATCATCGTCGAGGGGTGAAGGCAAATTTTATGAGCTCCCTTGACCCCCTTGGTGGGGGTTTGGGGGAAGCACCCTCAAAGCTAAAATAGATGAAATAATGCCTTGTAAAATATTGTAATTTTGTAATCAATCTAGGTTGTTTATTAGACAAATGATCTGATGGTATAAGTTATGTTAATTTAGGTTTTTTTTCCCTAGAATGAGCCCCCTCTATCTATATGAGGGAATCGTATTACAACTGTGTATTTTTATTCGGAGCGAGAGAGAGAGAGAGAGAGAGAGAGAGGAGGTTGTGTGAGAGCAAAGAGGAAATTACAACGAATCTCATGTAGGTTGTATCTCTTCATTTTGTTGGATAATATAAAAGTAAGGATTGGATTTTTCTCCTTGGACATAGCCCAAATTGGGTGAACCACATATATTTGTGTTTGTCCTTTTTTATGCATTTTATGTGTTTATGTTTCCACAATATTTTATGTATTGCATTGATCCGTTAATTAATTTCTAACATGTGCATGAAAATTCATCCTCTTTTCCAAAAGAATATTTTCCAAAGAAGGCTAACACAACAACTGTTATTCTTGCATGCAAATGCATAATCTTTTCAAAATAAACCTAACGCAATCTTGCATGCAAATACATGATCTTTTCCACAATAACTATTATTCTTGCTTGCAAATGCATACCCTTTTCGAGAGAACTAGAGTAAGATATATTCTTCTATAATAGTTATTATTTATGTGCACAAATTCCTTTCAAAGAAATTAATACAATAGTTATTATATATGTGAACATATTATTTTCCAAGAAAACTATTATTATTTATGTGCACATGTTATTTTCCAAGAAAATATGCAATAATTATTATTTACATGCACATATTCTTTTCCAAGAAAACCATATAATAGTTATTATTTATGTGCACATGTTCTTTTCAAGAAAATTATACAATACTAAAGAAATCAAACACAATAACTTTTTCATCCCATGCATGCAAAAACACATTTCTTTTCACGAAATATAGCATGGATTTTATTTTTTTTCTTCACCCATAAAACCATGTGAACTTTCAAGAAAATAAATGTAGAAAATATTTTCAAGGAAATAATCAAATTAGCTTATTTTACTTTGCAAAAAAACCATTCAATGAAAACAACGTTATTTATCTTTTTATGCATAATATTCTATTTTTCTTCCACTTCCATATTCGAGCCTTCATTTCTGTGAATCAAACTTTTCATAGAGGCCTAAAGCATCAACTCATGTCCCTTTTTGTAGTTATGAAAATATTTGTTCTTGCAGGAACACTGGCAGCAAAGGGATCTAGTTCCAACTAGAAGAGTAAAGTGGAGGTAGTTTCCAAGGACCAACCAGAGTATTGTCTCACAATCTATCCAATAACCCTCCTATTTTCTTTGTAGAGAGACAACTATCTCCCCGTTAATATATGATATAGGGAACATGCAAAAAGAAAACAAGAATCCCAATGTCTACCAAAACAATGGAGATCAAGTAACACTCCTCAATTGAATTGTTGTGGAGTTTTGAACATTACAAACAATCTTGGAGAATCGACAAGACTTCTACTCGTACCTCGAGAGTACCAAAATATTTTGGACTCCCTTAACCACTTCTTGCAATTATACACAAAGTTGGGAGTCTAGAAGAAAGTGAAGACAAGCGATATTGTTGCACTACTCCCCATCAGAATTACCACTACCTAAATTTATCACATTTTCTATGATAATATCAATTCACCCGCGTGCTAATGTCCACCATCACAGCATTGACCACTAGCACAACTGCATTGATACATGTGGTTGATATATGCCGTAGTCGTCAACTTAATATACCCTATAATACAAACTTAATATTATAAACCCTGAAATTAAATTAAAAAATAAAATAAAATTTAAAAAAAATGTAGCTGTTTTAGAATTTATATATTGAAATTCAATTTAAAATTCTATAATTTACATATTTTAAAATTAAAAAAAAAAAAAAAAAAAAAAAAAAAAAAAAAAAATCATTAAAGGAATTTAATCATTTCTCCAAAAATAAATAAATACAATTTAATAATTGATAAAACCTTAAATTAATTTATTATTATATTTTTTCCAAATAATAATTATTATTAAAAATAGAATTAATGGATGACAGGAGATGGTAATATTTAATCAATTCAGTGGGACGATGTCTGTTGGACCAAAGAAGCCAATATTGATAACCCAAGTTGTTGTGAAATTATGTCAATTGAAATTTGAGAGACGTACAATTCCACGTTGTTCGCACTCATGTGGGTTTCATCGTCGTACGTTGAGATTTGAAATCAAAAGAGGCATAGATTGATCAAAATCTATATTAATGTCCCATTAAAACCCTAGCCACGCTTCACAAATATGTTATTATTTGATTTGAAACTGAAAACCCATTCAAATACCTTTCATATTATCCATTCGACGATGTATTAGACGAAGAATATTCTTTTGAAATCAAATCTTGTCTAGTCATTTATTTAAAAACTAAAATTCCTCGAGCCTAATTCCATTATCGACCAAATATACGACATAATAAACAACCAGTAGGGTGAGAAACGAATCAAATTCCTTCCCAAATACTTACAACTGGGTCCTTGATATCAACCTATGCACGTCAACCATGGTAAATAAATATTAGTCTTTCCATTGCAAATGCCAATGTGTTTGTGGTTTATAGGGATATTACATACTTTTTAAATACTGATTTTGTTTTATTTGAACAAGAGGATCTTTTTTGAGTACCTCCACAATTTTTTTGTTTCGATAAAGGAATTGGAGAAGCCAGGAAGATTTTGTTGTGCTTGGAGGCCTGGCGCTACACTCAGGAACACTGCGTTGTGCTTGGGCACTGCACTCAGGCTAACTGCGCTACACTTGGGCCATAGTAGCCAAAAATCGCCCGAAACTCTCCCAAAATTGATTTTTAATCTTGCTTACCTATTTCATTGCTTCCTAAGCTGAGCTACAAGTAAGTACACCATTTTACTTACCTCTTTGTTTTGCAAAATCAATTCATACCAAAGATATCTTCAATTAGGGTTTTTCAGTGAATTTCTCATGCAAAAATGATAGGATTGATGATGGCCATTTTCCTCTCTTGATTTTGTAACATATAAAATCTTACCCTACACCTATATACATGTTTGATATGCTGTGTAAACCACTCAATCAACCTCAAAACATAAATTTACCTCACTAAAAGTGAAACCCTAGTTCATTCCTAGGGGTTTTGGGCACTTTCCCTAAAAACTTTGTTTTGTCCTTTTCACAAGCACATTGTTCCTCCATTTCTTTTCCATTCATTTTCATAAGTTTTCCATAATCCATATCCACCTCTTTCAAACCTCCTTTACCATTTTATCAACTCCACCTACCCATCATTCCACTTTTCACTCATACCCTGCTTTTTTTCTCATTTGATGGCTCATATCTGAGAAAAAATCCTCAGATATAAGCCATCAAATTGCAATGAAATCAACTCATCTCCCTTTGTCAAACAGTGCTTTGAAGATGTGAATTGCTTGGATTTCTGCAAAATGGTGAGTGAAGTGGGTTTCAATGAGCAATTGACAGATTGGGTTGGAACTCAGTTGAAAGGTGAAAGAAATGTTATTACTGGTGTTGAATTCACTTTTTCAGTGGCCTCCATTTCACTTGCTACAGGGCTACCAGATAATGGTGAATATTGGTTCAAGGGGATGAGCTTAGATCTTGATAATTATAGACCCTTCTTGAAAACACCATACAAGGAAAAACCTGCTCATATTATGCCTTTCAAGTACTTATTGGAGAAGTATTCCCCCTTGATGAAGATTTTCATGAATTTATTTACATGTGAAGGAATATTCTTCATATTATATGCCTATCATATTCACCTCCTACTGCACTTTACATCTCAGAATCCACTCAATATGTGCAACTACCTGTGTAGGAGCATTGCCAAAATGTCAGAGAGGATTCAAATGAAGAACAAGGAGCACTATCCTAGTCTATTTCATCATAGTCTAATCAAGACTATAGTCCTTCATCAACTTGCAGAGAAGAATATGACATGGGAGTTTTCTTTGGAAACTGCTCTGAAATGGCATGAAACCAATGTGGCAGCTCAACCTTCTAGCATGCCAACATAGAAAATGGAAGTTGGGTCTTCTAGAAAATTAGTTGAAATGCCTAAAGCACCTAAACCTGACATGATGAAGATGTACAAGAGATAAAAGAGGCTTGTTTTTGCTTCTCATGGTGAGAAAGGCGCCAAGCCTTCTACATCAGCAAAACAGGGATCAACAGCACGAGATAAAGACATGGTTGAGCATGAATTTGAGAAGGTTGATTTAGAGGCAGATGATGAAACTTCAAACATGAAGCAGATGATCAAAGACAAATATTGTCAGATCAAGGAACTCACAGTCAACATGGAAAGAGAAAGGTACATCATTTCATTCCTAGAACATGAAAATAGTCAGTTGAAAGCGAAGCAATTAATCATGGAGAAAGAGCAAACTAAATTATTGCAGCAAGTCGGCAAGGGAAAAGCAATCATAGAGACAAGTGAGCCTAAAGGAACACAAGGGAAGGGTAAGAGAAAAATTCCAAGAACAAAAGGGTTAAAGAAGGCATTGCAAGAAGAAGAGGAACACATTTTGGAGCATGAAGAGCTAGACCTAGAGGACAAAATTTCTCTAGAGGTCAATCAAGACAAGGAGTATTGGCTCAACAGGGAAAATCATCACTTGGAAAATATTCTAGAGAAATAAAATAGAGACAAACATTTTCTAAGGCACATGGCGCACCATTATCAGGCCCAAAACATGATATGTAACGTCAAGGTCAAGCAATTAGACAATAAGCTCAAAGAAGCCCAAAAGGACCAAAAAATGAAGGAAACTTGGAGATGCTTGCTGAAGCATCTATTAGGGCTTAACATCCATCATTTACTACTCTTGTCCAATTTTGAGCAAATCCTAAGCATTTTTGGTTTTGTTGCAAATTTTGGGGCCTAATTCAGAAATTTAGCAATTCCAGGAGCGCAGCGCCTTGGCATTGAGCTTTTTCCTCATGCATCAATTTCAGGAAAACTTTTACATTTTTGGAAATCTCTTACCATCCTCTAAAAATCCATTTTCTCATATTTTTCAGAGGAGGCTCAAATTTTGAGAAAAGTGGAAAAAAGTGGCCAAAAACTAGCTTTCTGGAACCTTTTTTTGACTAGGGATGCGCTCCTGGAGCAACCTTGGGAGAATGGATTTTTGAAGGCCTTCCGATGGGTCATTTTCAAAAATTGTAGGTGTTTTGAAAACTAGACCTGAACATCTAGTTGACTGTTCTCTCAGATATTCATTTGGACCTCAGGAAGGCACCTGAAAGTGAGCTCAAATTCGGCGTTGTGCTTCTGCAATTTCCTGTGTTTTTAATTGTAAATTTCACTGTGTAAATTTTCTAGCTTTTAGTTTGACTTGGTCAAAGTTAAAAATGTCAATGTAATGGCACTTGTTTTGAGGCTAGGTGATGTAGGCATGAATAAAGTACATGATAGGTTGTTTTTTATGTTTAATAGGCCTCATTAAGGAACAAACTCCTAAAGAAACTCTCCAAGAAGTGTTTGAGTTTCACCTTCTCACTCTCACCTGTTAGTTGAGAGAATCTTGGAGTCAGTTCCACCACCTAGGAATTTGACTCCTGAAGGTGGGAAAGTGGTCTAAGAGAGTCTATATTTATCCTTTCTCTTTCAAAGAGAAGGGTTGGACTTTTGTGGAGGAGGCTTGCATGTAATGATCTTCTCAACTAATACAAAGACAGTTGTAGCTATTTTTAAGGAACTCTAGCACAGTGAGTTCATGGTGTTTTTTCTTCTTTTTATCTATTTTATAATGGTTAAAACATCTTTATCCACATGATATGTCTTCTTTTTATGGATACCTTACAGTTAAATAGACAGGATTCTTGATTTCAAGCTATGTTTATATGGTTTTCATAGTTGTGTTTATGTCTTCTAAAAGCTAACGAACTCATATTTTTTTATGCTCATTAGTCTCTTCTAAACTTTCTAATATATACTACAATGACAATATTCCAAGTACACCATGGCCTTTTGTTACCTAGATCCTTTCTATATTTGTTTCTGCACTCCTAAATTCTAGACCTAATCACTGGCTCCAAACCCTAGTCCAGCAAACCCTAAATCTAAAATTCACCAACACATAAACAATAATACATATCTAGCCTAAAACGTATTGCTTTAAATTCATTTCATTGATAAAAAACTTTGGGAGATCCCTCTCTTGCTCAATAAGGCTAGCTACTGAGCTGAAGTAGTTTGAGGTTACCCTTCTTGTTCTCCTCCTCAACCTAGGAAATTGTAAGGGACTAACAAATCCCATGGTAAATCCTTGATGAATATTCACTTGCTATATGGTTTTGTGTTTGCCATGGCACCACCTGTATTCAGCCCTAGATTTTAAACCCATAAACCTTCCAAATGTGGTCACTACCTTTTTGTATCTCAGAGGAGGTGTTCCACAATTAAGTTCTATCCTGGCCAAGTATCCGTTGTGAAGTTTAGGACAACAAAACATTATATTACTTTGAAGGAAGTTTGACACATATGTTGCATGGTGAAATTCCCTCTATATGTAGGAAGTGATTCGCTGAAGAAGTACTCACCCCTATCCTAGAGCGGTTTGAAGAGTCTCTTTCTCCACACAAAGCACTATAGCAATGTTTGGCCCTTCGGTAAGATCCATTCCTTTCTCTTCTAAGTTTCATGTTACCAGTTTTTTCAATGCTTACTCTAGCAGACCATTGGTCATAACCCTCCCCATGGTGGGCCCTACTTCTATCACTGAGCCCATAGTGAAAGAAACCCTTCATTTTTTTGTCTTATTTCCCTCAATTCCTCAATACAACACCCCTATTTCCCAACCCCAAATTGTCAAACTCATGGGATAAGGTCATCACTCCCTCATTGGCACTTAGATCATCAAATAACCTCCACATTCCACCCCTACTACTTCTCTGATGTCCCATAACCCCTCGCCTTGCACAACCTCCCCATTTGCAACCATCTCTAATCTTCCTCAATGATCCAGGTGGATATTGGTGGCCACCTACCTATTCCACTTGGACCCTCACCTTTGTTTCTTGTAATTTTTCAGTTTCCTTAATTGTAGCACAGTTTACTATTTTTTGAATTTTTTCGGGTCCTAAACTTCCAGAGCCATTTTGAGACCCTAAACGACATTTTTTGGGAAAATTCCCTTCAATTATTTTTATGGTAATCACATTGATAGTTGTATTCCTCAGAGATATATTTCCAACGAGGTATAATATGCGTTAAACGGAGATAATATGACCACGTTACGACCGCGAGAAGTTGGCTGCCCAACTAACCCCGACGGGGCCCATAAACTCTTGGTGTTACATCTCCTCGGGTTAGGGTTTTGGCTGTTTAGGGTTTTCTCTTATTGTTCAATAATAAAAAAGGCCCTTGAGCCTCATTGTAACTCAGTTTAGAGGCATGTAGATGCCACATCTCTTCTCATAGATAAGCTACCATCACCCGAGCTATCTTATTTCGATTCTGTTTGTAAATATAGTTCAATATTCTTCTATTAATGAAATGAAGTGTTTTTCTGCTGCATCTCTAGGTTTATGATTATATTTGTAATTTGTAGTGTTTATGTTTAAGTTTGGATTAGTGGTATCAAAGCAGTCTTCTCTTTCTCTGTTTTTCTTTGCATGTCCCCAATGAGGTCAGGGTATAAGGATTTAGGGCCCAATCTGGTTGAACCATTGCAGGATCAACCTCATAAAACTCGACGACCTCCCATGGCAAAAGAAAAGAAAGACGAGGGGGCAGGATATCCTTTCAAAATGTTGCTTGAGGAAGCCATCGAGCGACAAAGGGACATGATGATGGATAACTTTTCCAAGATCCTTCGATGGATACCCATAGGCGATGCATCTTCATCCAGCAGCCACTCTAGAGGCACTACTCATTTTAAGGTACAAGTTAACTTTGATATTCCCATATTTGAAGGCCTGATAGATGCAGACGTCATAGATAAATGGTCAAATATGTTAGAAGGATATTTTTCAGTTCATGACTTTTCCAATTGGGAAAAGATTACTTTTTCACTTCTCAAAGCCGCCCCACACATCAAGGATTGGTGGGAAACCTACTGTGAACAAAAGGACAAGAGTGAACCCTCATTGTTTTCAGCTACACCCACTTGGAACTATTTCCAAGATGTCATCAAGGAATAGTATTACCCTATCAGGAGTTGTGAAGATAAATACATAAAGTGGACCATGCTACGGTAAGGAAGGGACCAAGATGTGCCAGAGTTCACAAATACTTTCCATCCCCTTTGCACAAAGATGGGTATCAAGGATACTGATCGGAATTTGGTGTTGAAGTACCGTGACTGTCTACACAAGTACATCTAGGATGAGATGGAGTTCCTAGACATTTCCTCGTTCGGCACGACGTATCGATAAGTTGTAAAGATTTAGTGGAAGTTTAAACAGAAGAAGAGAGACTTTGGATCTGTGAATCCAAAGCAAGGAAAAGGCACCCCCAGACCATAGAACAAAGGACCAAGCCAAGACGGGGCTACCTAGGACAACCTGATAAATACGCAAGAAAATAACAACACCACGAAGACGAAGAAGGACATGGGAAAATGGTGTGAGTTCCATAAGAGCTCCACTCACAATACAAGTGAGTGTCGGGCCAAGCAGTCACTAGTGTCCGAGCTAAAGGCTTTCGAATCAGATGTAGGTTCTAACTCTGAATCATAACCTAATAAGGGAACTAACAAAGGGAAGCAAATCATTGATGTAGAGCCAATGCCACCATGGCCATGACAAAGATCCATAAAATTAAGCTTGGAGATCCATAAGAGGGGGAACACATCTTCCACTCACTAATGTGGGTGAAAGGTTCTCCGTTGCAGTTCATTGTTGACAACGGGAGCCAAAAGAACCTCATTTCAGTAGAGGTCGTGAAGTAGTTGGGCCTAAAGATAACCATTGTTTTATAACCCGCCCGGGTCATCACCAACCCGGCCGGGTCGAACCGGGTCGAAGTGTTGGTTGATGACCCGGCCTTTGAAACGGCTCGGTCGGCCGAGTCATCAATGACCCGGCCGAGTCAGGCAATGACTCGGCCGGGTCATTGATGACTTGGCCGACCCGGCCGGGTCCCGCTAAAAAACGGCCGGGTCAATCAGAACCCCGAAACGGACGCACAGCCACTTAGAAAACCGGATTTTAAATGAAATTCACTTGGGTTTTAGGGTTTGGTGGACTCCAAGATGGATTATAAATTTTCTAAAACATATTTGGGGTCCATATCCCCCTCCCAAAAGCTATTTAACTCACCCAAGAGCTCTCATTCTCTCACAGCAGTCTTGTGCATTTGAGTGAGAGTCTTCTTTGAGAGTTAGTGAGCAGTTTTTGAGCTTGTTTTGGAGCAGCAGTGAGGAGTCTTGGAGGAGCATTGTAGCTGGAGTGAGGAGCTTCTTGGGCAGCCATTTGGAGCAGCATTAAGGAGCTGATTCTTGGAGCAAGCTTGAGGAGGCAGTTTGTGCCTGGAGGTATTTTTTTTTCACCTCTATAAATCTATTTTTGCTTAGTAAATTTGAGGTGCATATCTAGAAAGCTTAGAGACTGTTTTTTGTCAAATAAATGAACATTGAATCAAGGTTT
>APFE030429063.1:9476-43421 GCA_000404065.3 Pinus taeda
ACAACATCAGCACCTCCCATTGAAATGGAAAGCATTGGGCTAGTCAATACATATTCTCCCATGGATAGCTTGATATTATGGCACTTTCCAGAGAAATTTATTGTTCCTCCATTTGCAACCATCACTTGACACTTTGGTGATGAATATAAGAAGCAATTCAATTCTTTTGCTACCTTACAATGAATAAAATTATGAGTACTTCCTGAATCAATCAACACTATTACCTTTTTCTTCTTGATTTGTCCTTCTATCTTGATGGTTTGAGGAGTGGTAATTCCCGCCAATGCATTACAAGATATGGTCAGATTTATTTGTTCTTCATCTAGGCTTTGTTCTTGGAGTATATCCTCTTCTTTTGACCTTTCTTGCTCCTTTTCTTCTTCCTCTTCACAATCTATGTAGAATAATTTCTTCTCAGCACACTTATGACCTTTAGTGTATTTGCTATCACAACTGTAAAAAGCCCTTTTGCTCTTTTTTCTTCCAATTGTTGTGGTGTCAACCTTATAGGTTGTGGAAGACTAGGGACAACACTTCCATCTTTATAGTTGTGAGTGGTATGCTTCTTGGTTGCCATAATTTTGCTTTCCATTTTTCTTGCTAACCTGAATGCCTTCTCTAATGATTCAGGTTCCAAAGGCGAACATCATGTTGGATATTATCCTTTAAAGACCCTATGAACACATCCATCCTATGCTCCTCTGGAATATCTTTTACCCTTATGTTCAATTTTTGGAACTCCTCAATGTGCTCCATTACTGAACCCTTTTGTTTGAGACTTATCAATTGACTAAAAAAAGTGTTTCTTTTGTATCCTCATAATGTGCTATCAATTCTTCTGTAAAAATTGCCCAAGTGATAATTTGTCTACGAGAGAAAAGCCATTGATACCATACAAACTGATATGGTTCCAAATATAAAGTTGCAATACGTACCTTTTGTGTGTTTTGCACATTATTGAGATCGAAAAATTGCTCCATCTGTAATATCCATGTTGCGAGATCCTTGCCATCAAACTTCCTCATATCGATTTTTGGAATATGGTGAGTCTTCGATCCAACATTAGAGTCTATGAAATCCTAATTAACATTTATTTTGTTCTCATCATGAGTTTCCTTTACTACCCTTTCACCATTAGTAAGCATTTCTTGTAGAAACTTTGTTAAATCTGTCTTCAAATCTATCTTGAAAGCTTCCATGCCTGTCTTCAAATCTTCCATGTTTGTCTTCAAATCTATCTTCAAATCTTCGATCTTAGCTTCTACGCCTTTCTTTAAACAATCCATATTAGCTTCTACGATTTCTTTAAACCATCCATCTTAGCTTCTACATCTTTCTTTAAACCATCCATCTTAGGTTCTGTTCCTTTTTGTGCAAGTGACACTTGTTGCACTTGGTCTCGTAATTTTGATATATCATGTTGCATTTCTTCCTCTTCTTCATGATTCATGCTAGAGCTTTCAAGTTTCTTACTAGGTGTTTGCATTTTATTTCCTCAAGGGATCAATTATTGATAATAATGCTTTACTATGCCCTTTGAATTCCTTCAAACTAATTTTTCAAACCAAGCTTATGCAAAAATTAAAAAGAACTACACACCTTTTTTCACTTTGTAGGAACTTGATATTGAATCTGATGTATCTTTATAATTTCATATCATCTAGTTCTGAAATTGTAACCTATGGTAGCCCTCTGTGTCCTCCTTCCAATGCCACCAGTCTGATCCAAATTGGATTCTCCAGAGAGGAGTTATGCCAAATCTCCCACAATGACCTGATTATAGACTAGTTCGGTAGAGAAAAATTGTACAACATGCCACGACTCATTGTTTCGACCTTTGGCTCTGAAAAATATATACAAGAAACTATAGTCCGTTCTCTTTCTGTACCTTCCTACGAAATTTTAATCCGATGCTCAGAGATAAAGTTATGATGATTTCCCCAGGTCACCTGTTTGGAATGTAATTCAGGAGTCTGCAAAAAGACCAATTTCCTCAGATCATATCTCTGCAAATATAGTGCGAAAAGCTATGAAATTTGGATCTGAGGTTCAATGCAATTTCTTCTCAAATGGGTTTTTTTCTAGCTTCTGCAACATCGCAGAAACAAAGTTATAGTGAAAATTCCATGATGACCTATTTGGATCAGCGAAACCCTAGAATCCAATGTGTTGATACCAAATGTTATGAAACCATCTCACAAAAAGATAGAAAAGATAGTTGAACGCCTTAGAATTTAGCCTCTTCAAGGGGGAAACCTCCTTTACATTACACAAATGAGAAATTCTTGGATGATTCAAATGACAAAACCTCCTTTCTATATATTGGAGTCCGAGTCACAATATAACCCAACCGACCTAACAATAATAATATAAAGCCACAAAAATAACAATAGAGGGATTCTATGGGGCACAGTAATAACAATATGGGGACAATAGGGGCACAACAATATTAATAAGGGATACAACTACAATAGTAATGGGGTAATCACTAGTATTATAGGGACTTAACAAAATGAAGGGTACTTCAAAAGGGACTGTAAATCTAAAGTTCCTGATAAAAGAAAGGGATCTGATGATGCTACTTCTGTAGAGGTGAAAACCACCTCAGATGAAGGTGGGGATGTGTACTTAGCTTCTTCAAGTACACATGTAGATCATGAGGCATGGTTGATTGACTCAGGTGCATCCTTTCACTTCACTCCCCACAGAGAGTGGTTATGCAAGTATGATAAATACGATGGTGGTGATGTATTCTTAGGGGATGATAAGAAGGTTAGAATCCTTGGTTGTGGAAAAGTAAAGTTGAAGTTGCAATGTAGAAGGGTTAGAACACTTCTGGGTGTTCCCCATATTCCTACATTAGCCAGAAATCTAATTTTTGTAAGCAAGTTGGATGATGCAAGTATAAAAATAGTGTTCGAGAAGGATGCCTACAAGATGGTTTGAGAAGCACTGGTATTGATGTGGGAGTTCAGCCTCGAACTATGTACAAGCTGCAAGGTAGCACTGTTGTTGATGGGTACAATAGTTTTGTGGTTCTTGAAAGTGGAGCAGAAAATCTAGTGGTCTCTGGAGAGAAGACCATGTTGTGGCATCAAAGGCTCAGACATATTGGAGAGAAGGGTCTTTGAATACTTCATGATAAAGGTATGGTAGAAGGTATGAGTAATAGCTCTCTAGATTTTTATTTCTGTGAAAATTGTGTATATGGGAAGTAGAATCAGGTGAGTTTCCCCTCTAGTAGTAAGAGGGCGAAACAGATATTAGAACTTGTGCACAATGATGTGTTTGGACCTGTGAAGGTTCCATCACTGGGTAAGTCTATGTACTATGTATCATTAATAGATGACTTCTCAAGGAATACATGGATACATTTCCTTAAGAAGAAATCTGAAGCCTTTGGCAATTTTAAATAATTTAAGGCTCTCGTGGAAAATGAAACAGAGAAGAAGTTAAAGGTGCTAAGGACAGATAATGGTGGAGAGTTTTGCAGCAAGGAATTTGAATAATTCTGTAAGAAGTGTGGTATAACACGACAAAATACTACTCCATAGACACCTCAGCAAAATGGAGTTACACAAAGAATGAATAAGACGTTAATGGAAAGGGCAATAAGCATGCTCAGGGGTGCCGGGTTAGGATAGGAATTCTGGGCAGAGGTGGTGGATACTACATGTTACCTGGTCAACAGGTCACCTTCATCAGTGTTGGAGGATAAGACTACACAAGAGGTATGGATGTGTAAGAAACTCTCTCTTTCACATCTGAAGGTATTTGGATGTGATGCATATGTACATGTTCCAAAGGAGAAATGAACCAAGTTGGATAGTAAATCTGAAAAGTGCATCTTTATTGGGTATAAGGATGGTTTAAAAGGTTATAATCTTTGGAACCCAGTCACACGGAAGGTTGTGTACAACTGAGATGTGGTGTTCAAAGAGGTAAAAGATGTTATTAAACATGAAGTCCAACCAAAGGAACCTGAGAAGATATAGTTGAAGCTTAAGGATGAAGAATTAGACTCTACAACAGAGGAGGAATCAGAATATAAAGAGCCACAAACTCCTGGTATGAGAAGATTAGTTCGAGAAAGAAGGCAGCTAGAAAGGTATAATCCATCTTCTTTCTGTTTAAATTTTTCTTTATCTATTACTGACGATGATCCCAAAATTGTGAAGGAAGCAGTAGATTCGTAGGATGGAAAACTTTGGAAAGAGGCCATGGTTTATGAAATGGCATCTTTGCACAAAAATGAGGCTTGGGATCTGGTGGAGTTGCCGGCTAGAAGGAAACCCATTGGCAGAAAATGGGTGTTCAAGAAGAAGACAAATTCATAAGGAAAGGTGGAGAAATACAAAGCTCAGTTGGTAGCAAGAGGTTATTCCCAGGTGCCAAGAATTGATTTTGGTGATATTTTTTCTCCTGTTGCCAAGATAACTTATATTAGATTACTTTTATCTGTTGCTTCTGCTTTTGATTTTGAGGTAGAACAGATGGATGTGAAGACAACATTTCTTCACAGGGATCTAGAAGAGGAAATATACATGAAGCAACCTAAAGGCTCTGTGGTGAAGGGTAAGAAAGAACTGGTATGCAAGTTAGAGAAGTCTCTGTATGGGTTAAAATAGTAACCAAGGATGTGATATCAGAAATTTGATACATTTATATAGGGACTTGGCTTCACCAGAAGAAAAGCAGATCACTGTGTATTTTAAATTAATTGGTGACCATGTTATTTATCTGGTCATGTATGTGGCTGATATGTTGCTGGTTGTAAATGACAAAGAAATTATCCAAGATTTGAAGACCCAATTGTCCTCCAAATTCGACATGAAAGATCTTGGTGTTGTCAACTATATTTTCAGCATGGAAATTAAAAGAGATCAGGCAAAGAGGAAGCTCTGGTTAAACTAGAGGAAGTATGTCGAGACAATACTGCAGAGGTTTAATATGTAGGATAGGAAACCATTGAAGGTTCCTATTCTTATAGCTGTGAGGTTATCTATTGAACAATGTCCCAAGACACAAGAAGAGGAAGACGACATGTCCCATGTTCCATATGCAAGTGCAGTCGGTAGCTTGATGTAATGGTTTGTACTAGACCAGACATTGAACATGCAGTGGGAGTATTGAGCAGGTTTATGTCAAAACCAGAGAAGGAGCACTAGACAGTAGTGAAGGGCATTTTCAGGTATTTGCTTGGCACTAGTGATTATGGTTTGTGCTACCAAGGAAGACCAATATTGGACAGAGTGTTGGATATTCATGGCTTTGTTGATGTAGACTGAGTTGGAGATCTGGATCAGAGAAGATCTAAAAGTGGGTATGTGCTTAACCTATTTGGAGGTGCAGTCAGTTGGATGAGTAAGAAATAATCTGTAGTGGCACTATCAACTACAGAGGTAGAATACATGGCAGCTACTCATGCAAGCAAGCAAGCAATTTGGTTGCAGAGATTGTGTTCAAGTATGGGGTTAGTACAAGGAGCTATAAGGATAGAATGTGACAGCCAAAGTGCAATTTTCTTGACAAAGAACCCCGTATATCATTCAAAGAGAAAGCACATTGATTTTGAGTATCACTTTGTGAGGGATATGATAGAAGACAGAAAGGTGTTGCTGGTAAAGGTGGACACTTTGAAGAATACTACAGATGCATTGACAAAATCTGTGAGCTCTAGGAAGTTCTCTTGGTGTAGAGAGAGAATGGGCATTTCAGGGCTGGAAAAATGACTAAGCTCTCTTGTGGCCCCCTGTGGAAAGAAAATAACAAGTGGGAGAATGTTGTGTTGTGTTATATTCTTTCCACGACTAGCCCACATAGTTAACCGGGGGATTAGAGGGGCGGCGGAGCCCCCATTCATTGCGTCGATTGTGTAGCAAGGGGGGAGGGGAGGTCACAGGGGGTTTGAGGTGTACCCATAATCCCATTTTATGTTTGGACCCTATGTTAGGTTGGGCGGACCCACCCATGGTTTTGTGCATGATTTTCACACATGTTTTTTGGACGCGATGGTTTTCAGTCCATGGTATTGGACACGATGGTTTTTGGTCCATGCTATTATATGCTTCAACATGTATAAATACGTATTATAACATTGGAAGGAACATAATGAAAAATCAATCTGGTAGTCATGGCTTTGGGATCCAGGGGAAAATCTCTATGTATATGTGTTTTATGTGTTACGCTCTCTCAT
The DNA here is from genome assembly GCA_000404065.3 of Pinus taeda. Taxonomy (NCBI): domain Eukaryota; kingdom Viridiplantae; phylum Streptophyta; class Pinopsida; order Pinales; family Pinaceae; genus Pinus; species Pinus taeda. The sequence continues at coordinate 15,673 of APFE030429063.1, forward strand.
TGTTTATTTTCTATGTTTTAGAATTCGTATGTAGGTAATTTCTGTACGGGGTTAAAACCTGCAAGAAAATGGTTGCATCTTTTTCAATCATGTTATCACATCATTTAGTGTTCCGCAAGCCATAGTTATGGATCATGCAAATCATTTCCAGAATCCTCAGGCTAATGAACAAGTTGACACTATCAATAAAGTTATTAAAACTATTCTTCAACATATGATAGGGGCACATAAATTTGACTGACATATTTTCCTTTATGATGCCTTTTGGGCATACCAAACCTCAGTAAGGACTGCTACTAGATTTACACCCTTTGAGTTGGTTTATGGTTTGGAAGCAATCCTTCCAATTGAATGTGAGATTCCATCACTAAAAATATTTGTATAACTTCTTCCTACCACTTATGTAGAAGAGGATCATCTTTTACATGTGACCTCATTAGATGAGACACATCATGATGCAACTATAGCTAACGAAGCTCATAAAAGATGTATCAAGGTTTGAATATGAGAAAAGTGTCAAGCCTCGTGTCTTCTCATAGGGAGACCTTGTTCTTTTATATGACCAAGAATTTGATAAGTTAGGTTCAGGAGAGTTCCAACCTATGTGGTCAAGTCTGTTAGAGTCAGTATTTGCATACTACCATCAGTGATTAAAATTGCTCTTTTCATATTCATTTTAGGTGTCCCACACAATTTTTTTTTATCATTCCAGTAGGTCATGCAAAACAATTAGTCACTGATTGTAGTCCTAGTCCAAAAACAACACTCTTCTCTAAATGTGATTACTTGCTGGAATAGTTTCATATCTTGTTGACTGTACATCATCCATAAAGTTATTTTTATCATGCCATTTGTATCAGTCATGAGGTCATTATGTCATCTTGAAATTTAGTCCTTCAAGGTCTCATTAGGTCTTTTAGGGTTTTTCAAGGTTTCATTAGGTCATTAGGGTTGCCAAGGTTCCATTCCATTGCATAAGACCAGCAAATAAATGGTGATCAAATAACATCCCTTCACCATGTGAAGATGATTTGTAAAGAGAAATTCTTATTTCATTATCTAATTTTATGTCTTTCAAATGTAATAATTTCACCATCCCAAGTTTCTAACTCAGTGTTCCAAAGATGACAGACCATCAAAAGATCAATTTTTCAAAAGAAATAGTCAAGCAAAAGGGTAAAGTTTCAAAGGGTTAAGTGCATGTCAAAGGGAGTTGTCTTTTCCCAAGGGTGTCCAAATCATCATTTTCCACAAGCACTAAACCCTAATTTCCTCACCCATTGAGCTAGGGTTGGCTGTGGAATCAGAGACATCTGAGTATATGAGGCATAAGGGAGGTCATTTCAGCCAATGTGTGGACATTCCAACTCATAAACATCATGTCTTCGTCATTTTTGAAGAAGTCATTCCAAGGGACAAAACATTTGCCACACATAGGGCAAATTTTTCTTCAAACTATGTTGTAGACCAAAGAGGGATGAATTTGGCAAATGTGAGAGAGGTTTTTGTCCATAATAGGCCAAGGATGAAAAACCTCCTTCATGTTTTACACAGGTGTCATGGTTGTAGATAAATGTCAAAAATATTGTTACTACAAGAGAGTTGTTGCACTTTTGGAATGACTTTGGAAAAATAATTTTTTCTTCTATCTGGAGTCTCCAAATGACTTTCTCGATGAGTCAAACGATAAATAGACATAAATATATTTCCAGTTAGCCATCATGCACTCAATTTGGATTTGAGTACAACCTCCAAAAGTTTCAGAGAAAGCATGGAAGATGAACCTCAGCATCAGAGAAAACCACATAAGGGACGCAGAATTATCAGAGAGGAACCATCAAACATTAGAGAGTTACAGGCTCTCACATAATTGTCTCTTGTTTCAAGAATCTAGGGTGATATGAGTTTTGTGAGCAGGTACAAAGAGTTCAACATCATCCTAGGTGGACCAAGATTTTTGTAGCCAACCTCTGTGATAACAAGGTAACTCTTGCCGGGGTGACATTTACAATTTCATCCTCCATCATTGCTGATGTTACAAGGATTCCGAATGTGGGGGAAAATTGTATAAAGCACAATATTTGGATGAGCACTACCATGAGCCATACATCAAATCCAGGTACAAGAGTGAAAAGGGGAGGACTTTTCCTTTCGGGTTCCTTGAAGACAAGTATGCCCCTATCATGAGGATCATTATGAAGTATTTTACATGTGAGGGAAGATTTTCTAGATTGTACACCTATCATATTAGGCTTCTTATGCACTTCATAAGAGTGAGAATGTTGAACATCTCATATTTCTTATTTAGGGACATTGAGAATATGGCCTACATTGTATAGAAAAATCCATACCCCTAGTAGATGAGTAGTATTTATCACTATTCCTTGATTAAGATGATTGTGCTACATCATTTCAACATCCTCAACATATCCTTGGATAAATTTATTGCCAATGACATCTTCAATGGTCCTCAGACTCCCTCACTAGTGTCCCAAGAAGCAGAAAGGCCTTCCAGCAGTGCCAAAGTAAAGGAAAGTAGGAAGGCTAAAGAGACTAAAGTCGTTGAGAAGCCAGAAGCCTACAAGACATATCAGAGAGGGGCTAGAAAGTTGTTTGCAGTGGATAGGCAAGTTTTTACTCCATTTGATGTGGAAGGGGCCTTGCCTTCTTCATTAGCTCATAGGCAAATGCTTGCTCCATAAATTGTGGAAGGGGCTTTGCCTTCTTCATCAACACAACAGGTACAACAGGTGCAACAAGTGCATAAAGGGAATTAAAAGATGCTGGAGGAAAGCCTCAATGATGAAGAGGAAAGGGAATTTAATTTTATGGAATATGATGAACCAGAAAAGCCACACATCCATCATGGCATTGAGATAATTGACTTGGAGGCTCAAGATGAGGCAACAAACGAAAATATAACCATCATGGAAAAAGATGCATAGATCCAAGCACTGATGGACAACTTGGTGAGATATAAGTATGTCATTTCCTACCTTGAGCAAGAGAACAAGTAGCTAAGTGAAAAACAAGTCCTCATGGAGCTGGAACTTCTCAAAGCGAAGAGGCAACGTGACAAAGGTAAGTCAGTAATGCAAGAAGAAGAAACCCTAGCCACCTTGACTACAAAACAAAAGCTTGAGAAGGAGATTGAGGAGGATAGAGAAATTTGGCTTGAAAAGGTTAATTTCCATTTGGAGAAGCTACTAAAAAGGGCCAATAGTGACAATCAAATCATCAGGCACATGGCTCGCCATTACTAGACCCAGAACAAGATTTGCAACATAAGGGTCAAGCAAATGAAAACAAGGCTAAAACAAGCACTCAAAGGAAAAAAATGAGGGTGATAAGCTTAGTTTTCTTGCTGAATCTTGCTTGGCTAACCAAGGCACTTGATGGTGGTGTTATCCACAAATTTTGAGTAAGTTTTGAGGAATTTTTTCCTTTCAGAGAATTTAACAATTTTTGACACAAAAATTTTGGCTCTATGCACAACGCCACTAGCGTTGCGCTTTTCCTAAGGGCATCCAATGAGGAAATGGTTATAATTTTTGGATTCATAACGATAAATATATGCACACTGTGCATTTTCTAAGATTTTGGAGCAGAATTGGTCAACCAAATTGTCAAAAACCACTCAAAAATGACCTTTCTGCCTTCTTTTTGAGCCATAGAAGCAGTGTTGGGAGAATTAATTTTTGACGGGTAAAATCAACTCCCAATGGGAAAATAAAGGCATATTTGGAAATTAGATAGGATAGGTTTCCATTGAGCTGTCATGAGCTCAATTTGGGCATCAGGAAGACCTCCAAAATGGTGCTGCAAAAAGCACTGCTCATAAGGTAATTTTATCCTGAATTTTCACTTCACTATGCCATGACTATAATTTTGAGTTTTCTCTCATAGATGATGTTTTTACTGATGTAAATGGTAACTAGGCATGTAAATAATATGGATAATAGTTACTATAAGGTAGATTCATTATATCAAAATTTATCTTGAGGACAAATGAATCAGTTTCCTCCCTTTTAGAGGCAAGTTGTTAGGTTGCCTAGATTCCAATTTCTTGTTCAGTTTTTGATGGATTAGTTCCTCATACTAGGTATTCAGCCCCTGAAGATGGGAGGAGTTTGAATCAATGCCTATATCTTCTTCTTCTTTCTCATTGTAAAGGGTTGGACTCAGCTAGATGCTTATGGTTTGAGTAGACATCATTTTGTATCAGTTTTAGCAGGAGATTAATGAAAAATTGCAGCTATTTCTTTGGGATCCATGTGGTATGATGTTCAATTCAGTTTTCCTTATGTTTTCATGTGTTAAAATGTATTGTTGACTCCATTTAATCATTTCATAATCTTTAAGTGGATGTTTCCAAGTTTATAGGCAGAACCCATAATATTTATGCCCTATTTTGGGAAAATATTCACAAGTCTATGTTTTCTTCAGTTTAGGAAGAATCCATGTTGCTTACATACTCCTTCTAGCTCCTCGCCCGTCTTGAATCACTTCACCCATAAAACCCTAGAGTGTTGAGCCTTCTGCCTATCATTCCCCATTGAACACCTTGCAATTTTGACATAATTTCCTTGCCCTAACTATTTGACTCCTCTTGATCCAGCAAAACCCTTCAAAATCAAATCAAACCTTGTGCTACTATACCTAGCCTAATATCATTTTCTTGATCCAGTCATCTTGGCTAAGAACCTTACGGAGAGAGCCCTCTCCTGGCCTAGTAGGGCTAGCTACTTGGCTAAGAGTGGTTTGTGGTTACCCAGGCATTGCCTTCCTTCAGCCTAAGGTTCAATCCAGGTGTTAACATAGTGGCAACCATACTGGGAAACGAGTGAAAGGTTTCGTATTCCCTGGGAAATATCATCAAATTTCAGATCTAGATATGATTGTTGATAGTGGACAATGATTGGACACAGGAAGCCTAAAATCATTCACCTGGTGACTCTAAATAAGTTTCGAGATCATATCCAAAGACACCACTGGAGGATGAACCTGACCAACAGAAACATGAAAGGACAATATGGAAAGATCAGGTATTTAAGTTGGAATTTCATCCAAGACATTATGTTCTTTGTCATCTATTATTTTTTCTATTTTCCCGAGAATGTCAAAAAGGTTTTACAAAGTATACTATGTTTGATAAAATATCCTAGACCTACATTTGATTCCTTCCCTTTAAAGATTGTGAAAACAAATTCTTTGTATGCCTTTGATCATGATCAAGACCCTTATTCTAAATCTTATGATGACCATATTCAAACTGATGAGCCTAAAGAGACCAAGACTATTTCTACAACTTCTGTATATACTCCTACACCTTGTAAAATTCCAGATCGATACAAACCACTCATATTTCCTCCTATACTCCATGATTTCCCTTAAAATAATTTCCTATACCTACCAAGATTTGATGGTGAATATGACAATATCACTATTGAGAGACATATGTAGAATTTTGAGACTTTCCTAGACCTTTTTGAAGTCGAAAAAGAGGATGCCAGTATTAGGCTATTCGCTCTTTTTTTGCAAGGAAAATTCAAGAGTTGGTTCAAAAACCTGCCTGATGTGAGCATCTCAGATTTCCAGCAGTTTTTTAATTTTTTCCTCGACAAGTGGGTGGTCAAAAAAAACCCTTTATTGATTCTAGAAGAGTATAACCAGCTGAAAAGACTACCAGGGGAGACATTACAACAATTTTCTACCAAGTTTAACTAAGTCTATTTTTCGATGCCTGCTAATATAAGGCCTCCTCTGGGATCCATTCTCTTGCACTACCCGAATGCCTTTGATCCCAAAATGGAGTTTCAACTAAGGGAAAGGAACCTTGCAACACTTGAAGAGATGCAGAACAATGCAGTAGATGTAGAGGCTAATCTGTTGATTAGAAGGGCAAAGTTGAAGGAAGAAGAGAGGGAGAACATTGTAGAGCACCTAACATCTTCAGAGGTAAATATCAACATTTTTGTAACTAAAATGGAAGAAATGATGCAAAGAATCACCTCGAGAGATGAATGTTCTATTCAAGATCACCATGACCCACCTATCCCAGAAAAAGAAAAGATTGCTAGCCCTAAAAAATTTGTTGCTAATCCTAGCTACCATAGATTTGAAAACGGATTTGTAGATCAACCCGAGGAGAAACAATATGATAATATAATGTGTATGATTGGTGCATTACTTATATTGATGAATTGCCAAATTTGATCAGTACGATAATTATTATGTTCTCCAAACAGAATCTAATCTTGTAGAGCAATCAGCAGCTGGTTTGTGGGAGGAGGAAGTTCAGTTTCAGTAGCTCGAATCCAGTAATCAGCTGAAGCATATCAACTATGACAGTGATGAGGAAACTGCATAAAATTTGGAAGTAAGTGAAGGATCTTTTCGTCTTCGTTTTACTTCATTTCAGTTCATCAAAGGTAACTTTGATGTGATCATAAATCAACACTCATTGAGTTTTGATCTTGACAATCAAGAGGATAATCAAATTTTTTATTAGAGCTTTGTACCCTTGTGTTTTTCCTCATTTCAAAAATAAGAGAAAAATATAAGCAAACAAATAAGCGAGTGGTCAACACTATAAAGGATAAACCTTCTCATGAATTGGTCGAGGAAATCATTTGTGACATAGAAGCCTCCCTAGCTCTAGATTTGCAGCCACCAAGTTCCATTGAATATCAAACTGCAGATAAAGGCTTGAAAGTTGAAACATATGATCAAATGATGCAAGATGACTCTGTACCACTATGTTTTGAAACATTTCAATTTTTAAATAAAAATTTTAATAATATCTCTAAAGCAAAGGATGAGCAATCTGTAGAGTGTCATGTAGTCTCATTAAAACTGATGGAAAATAGGTTGCAACAATCTTTGTAAGTTTTTGATGACCCAATAGCTGATGTGTTGGATGATATCTGTAGTAAAATTCCTTCTCCATGAGATAACTATGAGCCTGAAAAGAGTGTTGATATAAACTTGATCTGACAGCCGACTTCATTGTTTTGTTCAATAGGAGTTTCATTACAAATCTCATACCAAGATTTGCAGTCATATCAAGAGAGTAATGAAGAAGATTTTTGTTTTATTTTTTATCATCAAGAAAAATTAGTCATTCGTGAGTTTCAGGATCCTTTTGTCAATTTGCTGTAGTCATCAAAGAAAGTAAACATAGATGTTAGGAAAATTTTTAAATGAAAGTACAAAGACTACCTAGAGCGAAGAAGTAATGTATTAGATGGGCTAGAAATCAATATGTATTCCTATAAAGATACTTTCAGAGAATTCTTGAGGTCAGCAGGTGGGCTCATGCTTTGCAAATTCATGAAGATTCAATCTATTGACAAATTTTCATGGGATTTTCCTTTCAGTAGTTATCTCTTCCATAAACAAGCACTTGCGGAAAATTCAAACAGCAGCCAGAATTCTTACTTGGTTGCATTGGTTGTATCATTTCACTTGATCAGGTGATGAATGGAATAGTTAGAGTAGGTTTTATTGAATAAGCTCCATTTTGAGTATATTTCTCAGTTTGTCAATTGTGTTTTAGTGTTGAGTCAGTTTTGTTTTAGTGTTGAGTCAGTTTTCAGTTGAGTAAAAGGCAGTCTGTGTCTTTGAGTCATCGATATTCAGTCATTTATTTCAAATTGCATTTTCTCTTACTCCATGCCCAATGTATAAGGCTACTTGGTCTACGGTGTTCTTGGCACCTCCAAGGAGCTATCATCCCCAATGGAGCCAATGTTAGAGTCAATATTTTCATATTGCCATCAGTGATCAAAATTTCTCTTTTCATATTCATTTTAGGTGTCCCACACAAATTTCTTTTATCATTCCACTAGGTCATGCAAAAAAATCAGTCACTAATGGTAGTCCTAGTCCAAAAACATCACTCTTCCCTAAATGTGATTACTTGCTGGCATAGTTTCATATCTTGTTGACTGTACATCATCCATAAATTTATTTTTATCATTCCATTTATATCAGTCATGAGGTCATTATGTCATCTTGAAATTTAGTCCTTCAAGGTCTCATTAGCTCTTTTAGGGTTTTTAAAGGTTTCATTAGGTCATTAGGGTTTCCAAGGTTCCATTCCATTTCATAAGACCAGCAAGTAAAGGGTGATCAAATAACATCCCTTTACCATGTGAAGATGATTTGTAAAGAGAAATGCTTATTTCATTATGTAATTTTATGTATTTCAAATGTAATAATTTCACCATCCCAAGTTGTTAACTCAGTGTTCCAAAGATGCTAGACCTTCAAAAGGTCAATTTGTCAAAGTGAATAGTCAAGTGAAAGGGTAAATTTTCAAAGGGTTAAGTGCATGCCAAAGGGAGTTGTCTTTTCCCAAGGGTGTACAAATCATCATTTTCCACAAGCACTAAACCCTAATTTCCTCACCCATTGAGCTAGTGCTCGCTATGGAATCAGAGACATATAAGTATATGAGGTAGAAGGGATGTAATTTCAGCAATTATGAGGACATTCCAACTCATAAACATCATGTCTCCATCATTTTTCAAGAAGTCATTCCAAGGGACAAATCATTTGCCACACATAGGGCTAGTTTTTCTTCAAACTATGTTTTCGACCAAACAGGGATGAATTTGGCAAAAGTGAGAGAGGTTTATGTCCATAATAGGCCAAGGATGAACAACCTCCTTCATGTTTTACACAAGTGTCATGGTTTTATAGAAATGTCAAAAATATAGTTGCTACAAGAGAGTTACTACACTTCTAGAGTGACTTTGGAAAAATCACTTTTTCTTCTATTTGGATTCTCCAAATGACTTTCTTAATGAGTCAAATGATAACCAGACAAAAACAGATTTCCAATGAGATATCATGCACTCAATTTGGAGTTGAGGAAGAATCCAAAAGTTTCTTTCAAGAGAACACTTCATTTTTGCACCCTCATTCTGCACTTTTTGACCAGTCTTGGGAGAATTGACTTTTCAGGGGCTATAATTGATCAGTGTTAGTGCTTGATAGGTCAATTATGTAGCCAAGAGAGATACCTTTCCAAAGAGCTATCATGGGTTAAATTTGGATGCTGAGAAATCCTCAAAACATGGTATGCAAAAATCATTGCGTGTAGAACTGGGGCGCTACGTATAGAGCAGGGAGCATTGCACATACAGACAGAGCGCTGCGTATAGAGCCTGTTTGCTAGTACATTTTTTCATGGAACTACGCATACAACTGGAGCATTGTGCACCTATACAAGGTGTTGCTCCTAGGGCCAGAAAACACCAAAACCATCATAACAACCATTCAAATCGCTCATTTTTCTACCTAGAGCCTCAAGCAAGTAAGCATACTCCCTAAACTATCCTCCCAGCACTCATTTCACGATTTTGATTTTTTTTTTCTATTTAAATTTTCAAACCATAGGTTGTCTAAAAACCCTCCCCCCTTACCATATCCCTTATTCCCACATTCTGTTGTCAAATTCCTACACCTGTCCCCTATACCCTAATCCCCCAAAACAAATCCCTACACCTATCCCCTATACCCTAATCCCCAAAAAAAATTCCTTAAACCCCTATTTACTAAATAGTCCCTACCAAAAAATACCCTCCTTCTCACTCTCACATCATACATATCTCATCCTACATCACACAAACTCCTCTCCCCGTCCCCTATCCCTATTCACCATAACTCACTTCTTGATTACCTTCTCTAGGGTTTCAAAGTTTCAAATTCAAAAGACATGGTTAAAGAGGATAGAGATTATGAGGAGGAGGAAAAAGTGGCAATGAAAGCATGGAAGATGAACCTTAGCATCATAGAAAACCACATATGGGAGGCAGAATTATCAGAGAGGAACCATCAAACATTAGAGAGTTACAGGCTTCTCATATGACTATCTCTTGTTTCAAGCATCTAGGGTGTTATGAGTTTTGTGAACAGGTAAAAAGAGTTCAATATCATCCTAAGCTGACCAGGATTTTTGTAGCCAATCTCTGTGATAACAAGGTAATTCTTGTCGGGGTGACATTTATAGTTTCATCCTCTATCATTGCTTATGTTACAAGGATTTCAAATATGGGGGAAAAATGGTATAAAGCACAAGATTTGGATGAGCACTACTATGAGCCATACATCAAATCCAGGTATAGGAATGAAAACGAGAGGACCTTTCCTTTCAGGTTCCTTGAAGACAAGTATGCCCCTATGATGAGGATTTTCATGAATTATTTTACATGTGAGAGTAGATTTTCTAGATTGTACACCTATCATATTAGGCTTCTTATGCACTTCAAAAGAGTGAAAAGGTTGAACATCTTGTATTTCTTATTTAGGTACACTGAGAAGATGGCCTACATTGTATAGAAAAATCCATACCCCTAGCAGATGAGTAGTATTTATCACTATTCCTTGATTAAGATGATTGTGCTACATCATCTCAACCTCCTCAACATCTCTTGTGATAGATGTATTGCCAAGGACATATTCAATGGTCCTCAGACTCCCCCACCGGTGTCCCAAGAAGCAAAAAGGCCTTCCAATAGTGCCAAAGTAAAGGAAAGTGAAAAGGCTAAAGAGACTAAACTTGTTGAGAAGCCAAAAGGCTACAAGACAATTAGAGAGGGGCTAGAAAGTTATTTGCAACGGATAGGCAAGTGTTTACTCCATTTTATGTGGAAGGGGCCTTGCCTTCTTCATCAGCTCATAGGAAAATGCTTGTTCCACGAACTATGGAAGGGGCTTTGCCTTCTTCATCAACACAACAGGTACAACAGGTGCAGCAGGTGCATAAAGGGAAGGAAAAGATGCTGAAGCAAAGCCTCAATGATGAAGAGGAAATGGAATTTAATTTGGTGGAAGATGATGAACCAGAATAGCCACACATCCATCATGGCATTGAGATAGTTGACATGGAGGCTCAAGATGAGACAACAAACGAAAATATAACCATCATGGAAAAAGATGCACAGATCCAAGCACTGATGGACAACTTGGTGAGAGCTAAGTATGTCATTTCATACCTCGAGTAAGACAAAAATCGGCTAAGTGACAAACAAGTCCTCATGGAGATGGAACTTCTCAAAGCAAAGAGGCAAGGTGACAAAGGCAAGTCAGTAATGCAAGAAGAAGAAACCCTAGCCACCTTGAATACAAAACAAAGGCTTAAGAAGGAGATTGAGGAGGATAAATAAAATTGGTTTGACAAAGTAAATTTGCATTTGGAGAAGCTGCTAAAAAGGGCCAACAGGGACAATCAACTCATCAGGCACATGGCTCGCCATTACAGGACCCAGAACAAGATTTGCAACATAAGGATCAAGCAAATGAAGGCAAGGCTAAAACAAGCACACAGAGGCAAAAAGGAGGGTGATAGGCTTAGTCTTATTGTTGAAGCTTCCTTGGCTAACCAAGACACTTGATGGTGGTGTTCTCCACAAATTTTGAGTAATTTTTGAAGAATGTTTTCCTTTTGGAGAATTTTGCAATCTTTTACAAAAAAAAATTGGCTCTATGTGCAGTGTCACTGGCGTTGCGCTTTTCCTAGGGGCATACAATGAGGTAATTGTCAACATTTTTTGATTTAAAATTATTATTACATGCACCCTATGCGTTTTCTAAGCTTTTGGAGTATAATTGGTCAACCAAAAGGTCAAAAAACACTCAAAAATGCCTTTCTGCCATCCTTTTGAGCCATAGAAGCAGTCTTGGGAGATTCAGTTTTTGAGGGGTCAAATCAACTCCAAATAGGAAAATAAAGGTATATTTATAAGGTAGACAGGATAAGATTCCAATGAGCTATATTGAGCACAATTTGGGCATCGGTAAGACCTCCAAAATTGTCATGTAAAATGTGTTGTGCATAGGGCAATTTTATCCTGAATTTTCACTTCACTGTGCCATGACTATAATTTTGAGTTTTCTCTCATGGATTATTTTTTTAATGATGTAAATGGTACCTAGGCATGTAAATAAGATGGATAATAGTTACTGTAAGGTATATTCATTAGATCAAAAGTTATCGTGAGGACAAATGAATCAGTTTCCTCCCTTTTAGAGGCAAGTTGTTAGGTTGCCTAGATTCCAGTTTCTTATTTAGTTTTTGATGGATTAGTTCCTCATCCTAGGGATTCGACCCCTAAGTACTGGAGGAGATTGAATCAATGTCTATATCTTCTTCTTCTTTCTCATTTTAAAGGGTTGGACTCAACTGGATGCTTATTCTTTGAGGAGACATCAGTTTGTATCAATTTTAGCAGGAGATTAATGAAAAATTGCAGTTATTTCTTTGTGATCCATGTGGTAAGATGTTCAGTTTAGTTTGCCTTATGTTTTCAAGTGTTAAAATGTATTCTTGAATCCATTTCATCATTTCATACTCTTTAAGTGGATGTTTTCAGGTTGATAGGTAGTGTTAGAGTCAGTCTTGTCAGTCCTCCGTCAGAGATCAAAACTCTTTCTGCATTTCATTTTTAGGAGTCTCGCTCCATTCACTCAGCTGCATTTCGCTAGGGGCATGCCATGATCTGACGGAAGGGTCTTGTCAGTTATTTCCCCTCATGCCTTATCCTGTTGGTTTATGTCTGTTTGTCAAATCATTTTAAAGGTCATTTACAGTTATGTTCTAATCTCTTGGTCAGCAAGGAGTTATTAGGTCTAGGGTTTGCAAATTGTTGTTCTCAAAGTACTTCAATAATACTTACAGGCCAGAGGAAGGTTCAATAATTCACTAAAATGATGTTCCTGACCAAGAAAATATGACTTTTGGAAAACTAAGAGAGGTTTTTTTCCAAAATATGCCAAGGAAGAAAAACTTCCTTCACTTTTTACATAGGTTTCATGGTTTTAGAGAAATGTCAAAAATACAGTTGCCCCGGGAGAATTGATCCACCTCTAAATTTACCTTGGTAAAATCAAATTTTCTCCTAGCTTGGTTAGCCAAATGACTTGCTTGATGAGTAAAATTCTAACTAGACAAAAGGAGCTTTCCAATGAGCTATCATGAGCTCAATTTGGAGTTGAGGAACACCTCCAAAAGTTGACTGCAACAACACTCCTTGAGGCAGCCTCATTTGGCACATTTTCAGTAGTCTTGGGAGATTTGATTTTTAATAAGGAAAATGAACTCCAAATTGAAAAATTTCGGTTGGGTTGGAAAGAAGACTCAAATAATTTTCCAACATGCTATCCTGTACCCAATTTGGAGACCGGGAAGGCCTCCAAATGGCTCCTACAAAAAGGCGCAGTGCACAGAGGGAGCGCGGCGCACTAGGAGAAATTTTTCAGTGTAAATTTACACTGGCGCGGCGCACATGGGAGGTACGGTGCACAGGGCTAAAAGGCATGAAATTCATAGAAATATTCCTCCAAATTGAAAATTCTTCATTCCACAAGGTTTCAAAACTTGTTCGACACCAAGGATAGAGAGAAAGCATTTCAAGGTGATTGAGAGAGGAAGCTCGCGTTTTGAGTGAGGTTGGAGGTGTTTTCACAAGGTGCGGTGCACAGACAGAGAGGCACGGTGCACAGAGGGAGTGCGGTGCACTGGGTACTACCATGTAGTGGTAAATTAACATGGGCGCGGTGCACACAAAGGACACGACACATAGGCAGAGGAGCGCGGCACACACCCACAAAGGCTCGGTTTTGTTCCAAATTTGCAACAAATCGCTTTGAATCCCTTCCAATTGACAGGTAGGGTCGACATCTCAGTTTCTCATGTTGTTTTTGTGAACATGATGGTGATTTATGGCCGTTTATAGTCGCAATAAAAATGCCTAAACCCTACCACTTGAAATCATCGAAGCCATTGCTCTAGGGTTGCAAATTTGTTGTGTTGATACCAAGGTTCCTCCTCCCTTTCACCTTTCATTTTTCCCCTTCTTTCCATTGTTCCCTTCCCCCTATTCCATTTTTCCCATCTTTCCCTACCCTAAAACATTACTAAACCCCTATTCCCTATCCCCTCCACTCATTTGTAAATGTAAACCCCAAAACCCTACCTTATAAAATCCCCAAACCCTCCTACATGTCCCTAAAAAAAATCTCTCCCCATAACCCCTAATCCCATCATATTATTCCCCTTCCTAACAGTCCCTTTTGCATTGTTCCCCTTGGTGGCAGAGTTCATAACAACACATAGTTTCATACATCATCAAAGTGCAGTCCAAGCACAGTCCATATACAGTAGACATGACATCTGATCCATCATATGATCATGAAGAAGAGACACACAGTGATTCACAAACAAAGGTACATGTACCCAGGAGGCCTCATAGAGGTGGTAAAACATCCGTGAAGACCAGCAGGTTGCCCAACGAAGCCTAAATGAGAGGACACCCATTCAGCAGGAGATAGAGGCTGATCGAGAGGTTTGGCTCAAAAGGATCAACATCCACTTAGAGAAGTTGTGGCAAAAGCAACAAGGACAAAGCATTATTGAGGCATATGGTTTATCATTATAGGGCATGCAATATGAGTTCCAAGGCTCGGATAAGGAACTTGAAGGCGAAATTGAGGAAGGCAACAAAAAGACAAAAGAGGAAAAAAGAGCAAGATCGACTTCAAATATTGGTCGAAGCCTCTGTGGCCCAGCATAGCACTTCATAGAGGATCTCCAGCCTAAATTTCAAAAACATTGGGGCAATTTTGGTCATTTGACAAATTTTTGCGCACAAAACAGGGTTTTTCTCCTAGTGCACCGCACCACTGGCACGGTGCATAGGATTGGGAGCTCCAAATCAAGAATGGTTTGCATTTTTGGATTCATGATGAAAAATCATGACTATTGGTGCATGGCCAAGACGTTTGGGCAAGTTTTGAGTCCCCAGGAGGTCAGAAACACTCAAAAAATGACCTCTCTGCCCCTATTTTGACACATAGGAAGAAATCTTGGGAGAATGAAGTTTTGGAGGGGCTAATGAACACCAAATTCAGAAATTCCACTTGGTTTGGAAAGTAGACAAGCATGGATTTCTAAAAAGCACACTTAGGCACAATTTTGACTTCAGAAAGTACCTCAAAATTGCCTCCAAAGTGGCGCGACGCATATAGATTTTGGCGCGGCGCATATAGACCCAAAGGCCAAAATCACTTCCGCTCCACAAAATTTCAATTCATGACTTTCTCCAAGTGGGCCCACTCATTTACACTACACCCTTTTCAGCTCCTACGGCAAAGTTTAAATAATATTTTCACTAAAGCTTGGCTTCTATCCAAGTGGCAAAGGAAGGCGAGCAGTCACCCAAGCAATTTGTCATTTTTGTAATGTTGCACCTATCACTAATGGTTGGATTTCCATTTCCAGTTTGTAATCATTTGAAAAACTCCCCAGCTGTGGGTCGTTCCATTTCCCAATGGCATAGTCTATTTATTGTATGCAAACCATTTGCAAAGGGTTGGTTGTAATTTCTGGGAGACTATGGGAGAGAAACTCAATTCTTCATTGTATATTTTGACAGAGGATTAATAAAAGGCAGTGGCTCTGTTTCATGAGATTCATGTGGTTGTGAGTGTAGCAACTGTGTTCTATTTATGTTGCATATGTATTTCATTATGTTTCACTGTTAATTCATATTCATTTCCAGTGAAGTTTTCTAAGTAAGATAAGGTAGAACTCATGTTTAATGCTCTGCCTGTGGGAAAATTTCACATTCTGTGCTCTTATTCTGTTGAAAAGGATCCGTGTGTTTATGCCCTTTTCACCCTCCTAAATAATCCTTTCATTCCCCATTATTTCAAATTAAATTGCTAGACTTTCCGCCTGTCTTGCCTCACGAAGTAATCTGTGCCTTTGTATTAAATTCTCTACTCATACTGTTCGTTGGTCCCATACATCCTAGAAACTCAGTCATTTATCAAAATTTGCTTCTTGGTTCGATATTTATTTACCTAGCCTAAAATCAATATTTCATTGTAAGTCATCTCATACCATTTCGTTTATTTATTCACTGATCATGACTTGGAGAGAGCCAACTCCTATTATGGTAGGGCTAGCTACCAGACTGAGCGTGGTTTGTGGTTACCCTGAATTTTTTCTTCCTTCAGCCTAAGGCAGATTTAGGTGCTAACGTAGTGGTGACTCCACTGGGGAAGAAAATGGTTTTCTTGTAGATTTTCTTGCCCAAATACATAGCTCAAGTTCAGATCTGATGGTTGATGGTGGACAATGATCAAACAGAAGACGGCTGAAATCATTCACTTAGTGACTCCATTCACTGAAGAACCCAACAATCGGTGTTTCACGGTGACTCCACTGGAGGACTAACTCTTTCTCTACGAAAATGGAAGGATCTTACACAAAGTTCAGGTATCCAAAGTGGAATGGTATTCAGGACCTACTCTGCTTTCTTGTGAATTACTTCTTTGCTGTTCTTGAAGTTGTCCTAAAAGTTTTTCAGAACTTGTTGTATGATATAGGTGATCAAAATCTTCAATCGACCCGTTCAAAAAGTGTAAATAGGGATTTTCCCTTTGATCTCGCCTCCTTACTTTTCTTACATCTTATGATGATTCTCCGCAAAGTGATGAGCCTAAAGAAAACAAAACGGATCCCATAGCTCTTGTACATATTCCTACAGCTGTTATAATCCCAAATAGGTATAAGCCTCTTGTTTTACCTTCGGTTCTTCATGCTTTCCCCAAAAACTATGATCTATACTTGCCAAGATTTGACGGTGAATGTAATAATGTCAATGCTGAGCAACATGTGCAGAATGTTGAGACTTTTCTAGACCTTTTTGAAATTGATGAAGAAGATGTCAGTATAAGGCTTTTTTCTCTTTCTTTTCAAGGCAAAGTCAAGAGTTGGTTCAAAGCCCTACCTCATGCGAGCATCACAGATTTACAGTAGTTCATCAAAGTTTTTCTTGACAGGTGGAGGATCGGATAGAACCTTTACCTTATCATAGAAGAGTATAATCAGCTGAAAAGACTGCCAGGGGAGACAGTATAATAATTTTCAGCCAGATTTAATCAAGTTTATTATTCAATGCTGATTTATATAAGACCCCCTCCTAGATCTGCTCTCTTGCACTACCCGGGTGCCTTTGATCCCGAAATGGAGTTTCAGCTAAGAGAAAAGAATGTCGCAAATCTTGAAGAGATGCAAAACAATGCAGTAAATGTAGAGGCTCATTTGCTGATCAGAAGGGTAAGGTTGAAAGAAGAAGAGATGAAAAATGTGGATCCAGAGAAAACTACACCTTTAGAGGAAAAGCTTGACATTTTTGTGAGTGCAGTAGAAGAGATGGTGAGGAAAATGACTGCAAAAGATGAAAATGATGTTCATGAACAAGTGGCTGATCCAAAACATTTTGTTTCTTATCTCAGTAGTCATAAGGATTGTTTTGTAGATCATCTTGGAGAAGAAAGGTCTGTTGATATGACATGCATGCTTGATGACTTGTTTCTACTGATGATTTGCCTCAGTTTGATCAGTATGATGATGATGATTATGCTCTCCAAACAGAAGCTAATCTTGCAGACAAATCAGCAGCTAGTTTGTGGGATGAGGAAGTTCGCTTACAGCAGCATGAGTACAGTGATCAACCGATGCATATCAGCTATGGAAATGATGAGGAAAGTGTAGCAGATTTTGAAGGAAATGAAAACTTTGTTCCAGACTTCTTATATTCAGAGTTCTAGCCCCCAAATTCCATTAATAGTCAGGTTGCACATGAAGACGTAGAAGCTGGCATATATGATCAAACGATACAAGAAGATTCCTTACCTCTCTGTTTTGAATCATTTCAGTTTTTGCGGAGTAAATTGCATAGTAAATCTTCAAATGAAAAGTTTGTAGGAAATCAACAATCTCTCAGTTTTAAAGTTGAGGATGAGACAGATGGCGAAATTTTTGTGCAGGTCATTAATAAGAAATTTTCCCCTAAAATGATTGATGAAATCATTTTGGATACGGAACTAGATTTGTAGCCACCACACACAATTCAAGGTCAGATTACAGATGAAGGTGAGGCAGCTGAAATACATGATTTAATGATGCAAGAGGATGTTGTACCCTTGTGTTACGAAGCATTTCAGTTTATAAGGCAGAATCTTCATAATATCTCTAAAGAAAAAGATGAACAACCAATAGGATGTCATACAGTTTCAATAGATACATCACAGTAGTCTCCTCAATTTTTTGATGATCCTTTCACTCATGTGTTAGATTTTGTTTGCTGTAAAAATTCTTCTTCATCAGCTAACTGTGCGACAAAAGAGAATGTTGATAATCATCTGTTTCAAGGGTCACCTTCATTGTCTTGTTTAATAGATTGTTCATTTCATAGCCCATACCATAGTTTGCAGTCATATGAGGAGATTGATAAAGGAGGCTTTGGTTTTGTTTGGAATCAACAACAGAGTTTGGTTCTTCACGAAATTCAGGATCCTTTTGACCACTTACTGCAATCATCAGAGAAAGACATTGCAGATGTGAGGAAAAGTTTAATATCCAGCTATGAAGATTACTTGGACCAGAGCAGTAATGTGTTAACGGAAATCAATGGTGATGCTTATGAAGATCCTTTTGCAGTATTCTTGAAGTCATCCAGCCAATTCATGCTTTGCAAGTTTGTCAGCAGTGAACTTGATTCCAAGTTTCCATGGGAGTTTCCTTTCGATTCTTCCCTTTTCCTGGGCATCAGAAAGCATTTGGGAAGAAATCAAATATCAGTCATGATGCTTACCTGGTTGCATTGGCTGTTCCATCTCACTTGATTGGGTGGTGGAAAGAGTAATTAGGCTAGGTTTGCTGAATAAGCTCAAATATGAGCATATTTCCAATTTGTTAGTTAGGATTTAGTCATGTCTGGTTTTATTATGGTTTTTAGTTTGAGTCTTCAGTCAGAGTTTCTCTACATAATGGCAGTTTCCGTGTTTTGACTCCATAGCCCAATGGACGAAGGCACTTGTTATAGGCATTTTTGGGCACTTCAACCCCAATCAAAAATGTCCATAAAATGAGGGCTCTTAAGTCCCTAAAAGGGTTGCTTCACTGACTAAAGGAACAAGGTCAACTGATTACATCATCTCCCAGAAGTTCTCCACTAAAAACTGCTCATAAATGGTCAAAAATGGACCATACTAAAAGCTCCATGCAGGGGGTGCGATGCATACTATTTTGCTCCTCTGTAGGGTGCAATGGTCGGGAATGGACAAATGGCAGGGACCAAAATACGAGGTGGAAGATCATGAAATCTTCTAGAATCTTCCCCTCTGACACTTGCCACTCCATTTTCGACTAGGGATGAGTAAGAGATCTTCATTCTCCAAGTGGAAGCAGGAACTATCAGAGAGAAGACACTAATCAAAGATCCCAAAAGATGACTCACCTCTTTGTAATCATCTATATATGGATCCCTCATCACAGAGATCCAGAGGCTGGAATTTTGTAATCTATAGAGAAGTGTTGTCAGTATTCTTGTGTACATTCACAGTGTTGGGTGATTTTGCTTTGTTTTAGGTGAAAGAAGGGCTTCTTAGCTGGAGGATGATACTGGGTCAGAGCTGCTCATGGTTGTAATCCTCTTGCTACTTTTATCTGAATAAAGTGGTTCTTGTTTCCTTCCATATCTTGGTGTACTTGTTTATATATGCTTGTATATGGTTAATGTACATCTGATCCTACATTATTTGTGAAAATAGATCCTTGTTTCTTGCATAGTAGTATGTTCATGTGATTCTCCATGTCCCTTTTGAAGCTGAGAAGACAAAGAGAAAGCAGCAAAACTCTATCAAGAAGGAGAGGGAATCGAGCGCAAGACTCAGGTTGGCCCTCTTGGTTCTCCTCTCATCTATTTTCATAAAAGGAATCAACAGTAGACTTTGATTGTTTGTTCTAAGATAGCCACACATCTTAGTGGGAATAGCAGCATCTGTGTGGACACTATTCCCATATAACAAAATGGCAACTCCACTAGGGACCGACTAGATTACTTGTTAGCCTATCTATCCTTGTTTCTTTTATAAACATACAGACGGAGCCTGAAGTCAAGCCAGCTAGCCTTCGAAATGCATTTGTCATACAAATGCAAAGTAGATCAATGCTGCTTCAGTCAATCTCTAGTTTTTTGTTTATAAATTAAACAATAGATCTGCAAGCAATCTAATTTCCCAAAGTAGTGGCTTCAGTGACCTCTAAAAATTTCACCCCTGTGTTTTTACATACATTGATTAGTACCTATTCAGCTTAAACACCTGAACTAAACTGCAAACTGTGAGTGAAATCTCGTTCAGAGTCTCGCACTGTAACCATTGCACCCTGCCTTCAAGGCAGCCTGTATGCATCGCACTTCCCGAATGGAGTAACTGCGCTGCATATTGAGTTCACTGTGTAACAGGTGCGATGGTCAGGGAGGACTGATTTTACCCTCCGACTGTGGATTTTTCTCACTGTTTTTAGTCTTATTCAAGAGTTTTTTCCGTCTATAATCAGTGTTCTTCTATGAATACTCCCTTCTCTTGCATTATTCTGCCTCCTCAGTGCAAAGAACTATAAACATTTTTTATGTATTGTGCATCGTTTTGGTTCTCTTTTGCAAAAAATAACATAGTCAAACTATCGTCTCTAGATCTGAAAGTGTCATAGCTGTCGTTTTCAGTTTTAGAAAGCAATCCCATTGTTTTAGATAGTTTATTATACGGTTATCATTGCATAAGATTTGATTTTCTAGTTTTAAAGTGTCAAAAAGAAATTTCCATTTCAAAATCGCAAAGTGTCTCTCTTGTTTTCACTTCGTTTTGAAAAAGAATTTTGTTGAGTACAATCGCTTTAAACGTATTTCATTTTTTCACATAGTTTTCTTAGTGTCATTTACACATTAAGGGAACTAAAAACCAATACATGCATGTGCATTTGCATCTTGAATGCTTGGCTTGATTTAGGACTGTGCATATTAGCGTGTGCTTTGTGCTCTATGAAGAAAAGATGCTTGACTTTATTCCCCTTAGTAGCTAGGATTTTCATTGCTGAAAGAAGATAAAACATTTATTTATCATCTTAGACTGCATTTAGGAATTATACATACATCACACGGTGAACCTAAAAGGAAAACTGCTAAGCAAGATCAACATAAAATGAATCTCAATGAATCTAACAACGCTGTTGGGTCCCTATAATACTAGTGATTACCCCATTACTATGGTAGTTATACCCCTTATTTATATTGTTGTGCCCCTATTACCCACATATTGTTATTTCTGTGCCCCATAGAATCCCTCTATTATTATTTTTGTGGCTTTATATTATTATTGTTAGGCCGGCTGGATTATATTGTGACTCCTTAGACTCCTATATATAGAAAGGAGGTTTTGTCATTTGTATCATCGGAGAATTGTTCATTTATGTAATGTAAAGGAGGTTGCCCCCTCGAAGAGGCTGAATTCTAAGGCGTGGATCTCTCTTTTCTATCTTTTTGTGAGCTGGTTTCATAACACTCTTCCACTCACAAATGTGGGTGAAGGGTTCTCTGTTGCAGTTCATTTTTGACAGTGGGAGCCAAAATAACCTCATTTAAGCTGAGGTCATGAAGAGGTTGGGCCTACGGACCACACCACACCTACAGTCATACACCATCAGGTGGCTTCCCTAAGGGCGAGATCTCTGCGTTAGCCAATATGTCACCTCCCCAATAGCATCAAGCCCTTCACATATGAGGTATTGTGTGATGTTTTTCCTCTTGAAGTTTGTGATGTTTTATTAGGCCAACCATACTTGTGGAAGCACCATGCTATGTATGAGTCTAAGCCTCACATTTTTATTATTACTTTTGGAAATAAGTTGTACAGGATACTGGTGGTAGCACCATCTATTGTCATTTATTTGATCACTACGAAGAAATGAAGTAATATTATTTCCCAGACCGAGCTATTTATTTTCCTTATGATTCACTCTCAGCGCAAGAAGAATATTGTGGTCACATCTCTAAACAGGGCTACTCCATACGACAATGGCAGATGGACAAGGCTGTATAGGATTACAGGGACATATTCACCTCACCCATGAGAGTACCTCTACATTCTCAGGTCAATAACTCCATCGATATGACACCAAGAGTGCCACTTTCCAATGGATAGATCTATCGACACTCTATTCTAGAGAATGATGAAATCAAGAGGTAGATTTAGGAGTTGTTGTAGAAAGGACACATCAAGACAATTTCATCACCCTATGGGAGCCTGATCATGTTGGTACAGAAGAAGGATGAGACATGGAGACTCTATATTGACCATCAGGTGCTTAACAAGATCATTGTTCGAAATAGTTATCCAATCACATGGGTTGATGACCTTTTAGACCAGCTAAAGGGGGCCACATATTTCAACAAGATTCACTTGAATTTTGGTTATCACTAGGTATCGATCGAACCCTCTGATGTGTGGAAGATTGCCTTCAAACCCAAGGAGGGCCTTTTTGAATGTATGGTCATACCTTTCAGGTTGATCAATACCCCCACAATCTTCATGAGGCTAAAGGATGAAATCTTGTGACCATTCACCAACTCATTTGTGGTGGTGTATTTGGATGACATTCTGATCTTCAACCAAAATTGGGAAGAACACCTCTACCATATTCGATAGGTCCTCCAAGCCCTGCGGCAACACAAGTTGTGTGCCAATTTCTAGAAATGCACTTTTTGTGTGACCCAAGTTAAATATCTAGGGTACACCATTGATGAGCAAGGTGTGCATGTGGACCTAGCCAAAATACAAGCCATTTGGGAATGGCTAGCACCAAGCACTCTAACATAGCTCTATAGCTTTTCGGGTCTTGCCAACTTCTATCACAGGTTCATGTTGGGGTTCTCTCATATAACTTGGCCTTTGAGTCAATTCACCAAGGGAGGGGTGAAAGAAAATTTCTTTTGGTTTGAATCTCAACATAAGGTGTTTGTCAAGTTGAAGCATCACCTCTACTCTACATCAGTGCTGACATTACCAAACCTACAATAACCATTTGAGATCGAGACAAATGCTTCCGACTATGCTATTGGTGTAGTTCTTACTCAGCAGGGGCATCCAGTGGCATATCACAGTGAGACATTTTCAGACACAGTCCGAAAGTATTCCACATATGACCAAGAGATGTATTCCATTATGCAGGTCTACCAAAAATGGATGCATTACATTCTGGGAAAGGAAACAGTCATCCATACATACCACCAAACCATGCAGTTCATACAGACACAAGGGAAGTTGCAGAACAACCACCATAAAAAATGTTCCACATACTTGCAATAGTTCCATTTGAACATTAAGTACAAGTAGGGAAGTACCAACAATGTTGCAGACTTAGCTAACCACTGGTCATGGTGCTGACTACTGTGCTCGACTCTTGTTGGCATGAGACTACAGGGTGGTGCATATTTACAAGAGTGATCCAAAATTCGGCAACACATACCAGACTCTCCTAGAAGGAAAGAAAGTTTCAAATTTTAGACTCCATGATGCACTATTATTCCACATGGGACACCTTTGTGTTCCTTTAAGCAAGTGTGCCAAGATGATTTAGGAGGCACACTACATTCAGGCTGCTAGACATTTCAGGGTAGATAAAAGAGTGGCAATGTTGGAGAAGTATTTTATTGGCTGAATCTTCGACAATATGTTGAGAAGTACATCAGATCCTACACATCCTACACCATTTCCAATCAACAATCAAGAGGAAATTCCTATATACTCCTCTTCCTACTCCTATTCGACCTTGAGAATCCATCTCCATGGATTACATGTCGAGCCTTCCTTCTATTAAGCACGGACATGACTACATTTTTGTGGTCATTGGTAAATTCTCTAAGATGGCCATTTTGGTGGCCTGCAAGAAAAGTATCATAGCAGAAGACATTGCTAAGCTATTCTTTGACCAAGTATGGTTACATTTTGGGGTCCCGTAATCTATTATCTAATATCAGGACAATGGTTTCCTAAGTACATTTTGGTCAAGTCTTTGGTTGATGTTGGATACCAAGCACACTAACTCAAAAGATTTCCACTCCCAAACTGATGGCCATACAGAGGTCGCCAACAGGATGATCGTAACAATTATGCATATGTACAACTCGAATAATCCATGCACATGGGATGAAATCCTCCCCTATGTCCAACATAGCTATAGCATAGCTCTCCATAGCTCAACTGGTGACAACCCCTTTTAGGTTGGGTTTGGATTCTAACCATCATGTCCCATTGATGTGGCCATACCATTTGTAGCTACTCTAGAAGATTTGGCTCATGTCCAGTCTGAAGCTTCATAGGGCTAACAACTGCATTGAGTGCATTCAACAGATACGTAATGCTAAGTACAAGCAACATCATGATCAATAGTGGGTGCCACACAAATTCTAGGTGGGAAATATTGTTTGGTTACATTTGCAAAAGAAGCACCTCGATGGGCCCCACTAAAAGCTTCACCCTCTCTGATATGGGCCTTACATCATCATGAAGGATGTAGGGGATAATTCTTTTGAGCTCAACATTTCACCATTCCTTGACCTGCACCTAGTGGTCAATGTGGACTTCCTTCAACTATACTTTCCACCATTACTGGACACATCAAACATTGTAGAACAACCCACACCAACAGAGTTAAATTTAGACTGCATGTAACATGCCACAACCAATCAAATCATGGACAAGCATATCAAACACACTCTTGAGCAGAAGATCCAACTGTATCGGGTTGTCAAAGATGGCCACTTCTTGCACAAAGGCAAGTGGCTCACCAGGGACAAAGTTCAGCAAAAGTTTCCCCATCTCATGGAGGCACTCAAAGCAACGGGGACCATTACTTCCTAATGGGGGAGGACTGATCCAGGTGGATATTGCTCACTATTGGGATGGGGTCCACTGGGGTCAGGTTTGGGGCAAAAGCCAAGTTTTGTTGTAAAAATATGTAAAGTCTCTGCAAGTTGTCGTCGCGAAGTGCGTAGTTCGTTAAAGAATAAAAAATTATTTTACCCTTATTTTATGTAACTTGTGTTGGCTTTGAAGATCTACCCATGGTCCATGGACCATGGGATTGTATAAAGAGGTATGTCTTAGGAATGTCTAAGAAAATGAAAGAAGTTGTCTAGGGGTATGAATGAATAAGTCTAGCACAGAAGTAGAAATCTTAGAGGGGGGAAACACTCTGCAGTTGTGTGCGCAGAGGCCTGGAGTAGTGTCTGTAGCTGAGTGCACGAACCCCTACACCTAAGTCTGTAGGAAAGCCTTGAGTATGTAAGCTTAAATGAATATCAATAAAGAATATTGTTGTAGAAATTCCTATATTTTATCGATTAACTTATGTTATGTATGAATGCACTTTATGCTGTAATAAATAATGAGTTTATGAAATAATGATATATTGATGCACAACTTTTCTTGTTTCACATTGTTATCTGAACACAATTAATGTTAAGTGATTACATGAAGACTATAACACAATTTGTTAAAGTTATCGAACACTTAAGTAGATCTGAGGAAATAATGGTCTAAGAGTAATTTATGGTGTGCGTAAGTAGATAATTTGCCTACTCAGGGTCCACAAAAGCTGATCCTAGACCTTCAGAGATGTCTAGAGGCTGATCAGAGGAAGTTACAACAATAGGCTGTAGGAGCATAGAGGTTTGCACGGAGGCAGATCTAGGTCACCAAAAATACATCACACTGATCTCTGGGTGTAGAAACTTGGTTCCAACATTCCTCCATATTGCTTCGGGTGAGACCTTAGTCCACACACCGCGGATTGATGTCGAAAGGGCTAGTATTGTAGGGATTTGTTTGGCGTAACTAACTCTAAACCTGGGTCAGGACCCCCTAAGCAAACAAATGGTTCCATTTCTAGGATCGATATCTGCATAAAGATATGTGTGATGTCACATCATTGGAGTCCAACCAAGAAGGAAATTGAGAAGTGGTTGGATAGAAATATATGTGAATGCGCGACGGAGGAAAACAAATATCTACGCCTAAGAAAAGAACAATGGTTGGATAGATATTCGTACACAGAAATATACGAAATCTTCTTCTGCACCTTCTCGATTGAAATATACAAGTGATCGCTAAATTGGCAGACGACCAAGGAAGGTGGAGGCTTGACAGTCTGGTAGTGTGGACCTCGGAGCTCGTGTAGAGGTTGGAAACTTCTGAAGATAAGATCAGCACATAGTTTATCACTAGCTTGATCAAGTCATCTGAGGATTTGTTATAGAGTTCGCAGTTGATATCTTAGTAAGTTACAGTGAAGAAGAATGATGCTTCTTCAAACTTGGCTTAAGATTCTCTTGTGTGAAAAGTGGGTTATTCCATTACCTTGATGTTTGGATCTACGTGAAGTGGACGAAGCTTTAGAAATCAAGGAAAAACAAGACCTGAATATAGTCCATTAATTGGACCTCTTTCAAGTGACGATGAGGGATTTGCACAGGCCTCATCGCAAAGAGTTGTCTAGTTGATATGGTATGGTTTTTCATGGATACCTCATCAGCCCACACCATTTCCACCTTCACCTCCACAACGTACACCTTCACCCACACCGCCACCACCACCACCATTAGTCAACATGCCAAACACGATGAAGCTACTAGTTTTCAAAGGCTTAGGAAGTGAGGATCTGGATTAGTTTTTGTTTGTTGTGAAGGTTGTGTGGAACACAAAACAAATTACGGATGGTAATATAAAGAATGCACAATTGGTTACCACTTTGTAGGATCACACATTGACATGATACATTAAGTACTACATCGATAACCACTGGCATCATTAGCAGACACTCAGACCAGTCTGAACAAAGAATTTGGTAAGCCTAAGTCTGAATCGAAATTAGTAATTGGATTCAAGGAAATCATGATGATGCTTGGCGAAATTCCTTGGGAATTAGATCAAATATTGAAGTTCTAGATCCATGAAGCTAATATGAATCTCAGGGATAGTCAGCACCTCGAATGGTTTGTAGCCTCGCTCTTGCCCCAGTGGAATCCCTAGAAATTGCTATGAGATTGCACGAAACAACTATTTAGGATGCTTCTTTGGGAGCTCAATGGATTCAATCAGAGTTTCAGAACCTTTTCATGGAATTGCAGAGCTTGAAAAACAAAAAAGAGGCTCGACTGGAGGTACGCGAAGAAGTTTGGTGTCTCGAGTGTAAAAACTAGGCTCATGATAAAGATCACTGCCCTATCTTCACAAATTACATCACAAGAGGAGGGCCATTGCCCCTAGGGTAGGAGGCTCCAACAAGACCAAGTATAGGGCCTGCACTACGGTGCACTATTTGTCAAGTAGCCAAAAAACATGTAATAGACAATTATCATTTGCTGCAAAAGTTTGTACATACACCACAACAATTTTTCTGCGATTTCTGCAAGTCAGTGGGCCACGATGAGTGCCATTAATGGAGAGAATGCCTACATATCGAATGTGTTACACAAAAATATCGTCACCATGATTATTTTCAGTCATTATGGGTCTATCATCACTTATACTAGCCTCCTAAGCAAGTCTCAGACCTTAGCTCTTCATGTCAAGCTTTGCAAAAGAGAGAAAGACATTGAAAATCAATATTACTCTTGTTCTGCACTTTCTCCTAATTTTACCTGCGGACCCGCACCCTTTCTTCATAATACCTGCATACCTGCACACTCTATCTGTAAAGGGGTGGGTGTGTACCCCTGTAAAAGTAAAAAAGGCGCAAGTTTATCCTAAAAAACTCACTTTTGGGTTAATTCTAGATGTTTCTAGAAGAATTTTGACGTGGATTGTTCGCTCCAAGGTGGTTCATGCATCCC
>APFE030429063.1:63196-79848 GCA_000404065.3 Pinus taeda
TCAACTTCCTTTCCTTCCGCAAAAAAAATTGATGAAAAGTTCTTGAAAATTAAAAGCTATTGTACCAAGGATTGTAGCCATTGGACTCCTAGTACAACATCAGCACCTCCCATTGGAATGGAAAGCATTGGGCTAGTCAATACATATTCTCCCATGGATAGCTTGATATTATGGCACTTTCCAGAGCAATTTATTGTTCCTCATTTGCAATCATCACTTGACACTCTGGTGCTGGATACAGGAAGCAATTCAATTCTTTTGCTACCTTACAATGAATAAAATTGTGGGTGCTTCCTGAATCAATCAAAACTATTACCTTTTTCTTCTTGATTTGTCCTTCTATCTTGATGGTTTGAGGAGTGGTAATTCCTGCCAATGCATTACAAGATATCATCGGATTCATTTTTTCTTCATCTAGGCTTTGTTCCTGGAGTATATCCTCTTCTTTTGACCTTTCTTGCTCCTTTTCTTCTTCCTCTTCACAATCTATGTAGAATAATTTCTTCTCAGGCACTTATGACCTTTAGTATATTTGCTATCACAACTGTAACAAATCCCTTTTACTCTTTTTTCTTCCATTTGTTGTGGTCAACCTTATAGGTTGTGGAAGGCTAGGGGCAACAACACTTCCATCTTTAGTTGTGAGTGGTATGCTTCCTGGTTGCCATAATTTTGCTTTCCATTTTTCTTGCTAACCTGAATGCCTTCTCTAATGAATCAGGTTCCCAAAGGCGAACATCATGTTGGATATTATCATTTAAAGACCCTATGAACACATCAATCCTATGCTCCTCTGGAATATCTTTTACCCTTATGTTCAATTTTTGGAACTCCTCAATGTGCTCCATTATTGAACCCTTTTGTTTGAGACTTATCAATTGGCTAAAAAAAGTGTTGCTTTTTGTATCCTCATAATGTGCTACAATTCTTCCGTAAAAATTGCCCAAGTGATAAATTGTTTACGAGAGCAAAGCCATTGATACCATACAAACTGATTTGGTTCCAAATATAAAGTTGCCATACGTACCTTTTGTGTGTTTTGCACATTATTGAGATCGAAAAAATTGGCTCCATCTGTATATCCATGTTGCAGGATCTTGCCATCAAACTTCCTCATATCGATTTTGGAATTGGTGGGTCTCGATCCAACATTAGAGTCTATGAATTTGTGATTACATTTTTTTTTATCATCATGAGTTCCCTTACTACCTTTCACCCATAGTGACCCTTTCTTGTAGCAACTTATTCATATTTATCTTCAATTCTTCCATGTCTGTCTTCAATTCTTCCATGACCCCTTAGACTCCTATATATAGAAAGGAGGTATTTTCATTTGTATCATCGAAGAATTGCTCATTTATGTAATTTAAAGGAGGTTGCCCCCTCGAAGAGGCTGAATTCTAAGGCGTTGATCTATCTTTTCTATCTTTTCTTGAGCTGGTTTCATAACATTTGGTATCAGAGCCTACATAACAATAATAATGTAAGGGCACAATAATAACAATAGTGGGCTTCTATGGGGCACAATAGTAACAATATGGGCATAATAGGGGCATGAAAATATTAATAAGGGGTACAACTACAATAGTAATGGGGTAATCACTAGTATTATGGGGACCCAACACTTTCCCTACCCTAAAACATTACTAAACCCCTATTCCCTATCCCCTCCACTCATTTGTCAATGTAAACCCCAAAACCCTACCTTATAAAATCCCCAAACCCTCCTACATGTCCTTAAACAAAATATCTCCCCACAACCCCTAATACCATCATATTATTCCCCTTCCTAACAGTCCCTTTTGCATTGTTCCCCTTGGTGGCAGAGTTCATAACAACACATAGTTTCATACATCATCAAAGGGCAGTCCAAGCACAATCCATATACAGTAGACATGACATCTGATCCGTCATATGATCATGAAGAAGAGACACACAATGATTCGCCAACAAAGGTACATGCACCCAGGAGGCCTCATAGAGGTGGTAAAACATCCGTGAAGACCAGCAGGCTGCCCAACGAAGCCTAAATGAGAGGACACCCATTCAGCAAGAGATAGAGGTTGATCGAGAGGTTTGGCTCAAAAGGATCAACATCCACTTAGAGACTCTGTGGCGAAAGCGACAAGGACAAAGCATTATTGAGGCATATGGTTTATCATTACAGGGCACGCAATATGAGCTCCAAGGCTCGGATAAGGAACTTGAAGGCGAAATTGGGGAAGGTAACAAAAAGACAAAAGAGGAAAAAAGAGCAAGATAGACTCTGAATCTTGGTCGAAGCCTCTATGGCCTAGCATAGCACTTCATAGAGGATCTCCAGCCCAAATTTCAAAAAATTTGGGGAAATTTTGGTCATTTGACAATTTTTTGTGCACAAAACAGGGTTTTTCTCCCTGTGCGTCGCGCCACTGGCGCGAAGCTTAGGATTGGGAGATGTAAATCAAGAATGGTTTGCATTTTTGGATTTAGCATGAAAAATCATGATGTCTGGTACATGGCCAAGAATTTTGGCAGGTTTTGAGTCCCTAGAAGGTCAAAAACACTTAAAAAATGACCTCTCTGCCCCTATTTTGACACACAGGAAGCAGTCTTGGGAGAATAAAGTTTTGGAGGGGCAAATGAACACCAAATTCAGAAATTCCACTTGGGTTGAAAAGTAGATAGGTAGGGATTTCTAACAAGTACACTTGGGCACAATTTGAACTTCGGAAACTACCTCCAAATTGCCTCCAAAGTGGCGTGACGCATATAGATTTTGGCGTGACACATATAGACCCAAAGGCCAAAATCACTTTTGCTCCGCGAAATTTCAATTCGCGAATTTCTCCAAGTGGGCCCACTCATTTACACTACACTTTTTTTGGCACCTAAGGCAAATTTTAAAGAATATTTTCACTAAAGGTTGGCTTCTATCGAAGTGGCAAAGGAAGGCAAGCAGTCACCCAAGAAATTTGTCATTTTTGTAATGCTGCACCTGTCACTAATGGTTGGCTTTCCATTTCTAGTTTGTAATGATTTGAAAAACTCCCTAGTTGTGGGTCATTCCATTTCCCAATGGCATAGTCTATTTATTGTATGCAAAACGTTTGCAAAGGATTGGTTGTAATTTCTGGGAGACTGTGGGAGAGAAACTCAGTTCTTCATTGTATATTTTGACAAAGGATTAATGAAAGGCAGCGGCTCTGTTTCATGAGATTCATGTGGTTGTGAGTGTAGAAAATATGTTCTCTTTATGTTTCATATGTATTTTTTTATGTTTCACTATTAATTCATATTCATTTCCAGTGAAGTTTTCTAAGTAAGATAAGGTAGAACTCATGTTTAATGCTCTGCCTGTGGGAAAATTTCACATTCCATGCTCTTCTTCTGTTGAAAAGGATCCATGTGTTTATGCCCTTTTCACCCTCCTAAATAATCCTTTCATTCCCCATTATTTCAAATTAAATTGCTAGACTTTCCACCTATCTTGCCTCATGAAGTAATCTATGCCTTTGTGTTAAATTCTCTGCTCATACTGTTCATTGGTCCCATACATCCCAGAAACTCAGTCATTTATCAAAATTTGCTTCTTGGTTCCATATTTATTTACCTAGCCTAAAATCGATATTTCACTGTAAGTCGTCTCAGTCCATTTCGTTTATTTATTCACTGAGCGTGACTCGAAGAGAGCCCTCTCCTATTCTGGTAGGGCTAGCTACCAGACTGAGCATGATTTGTGGTTACCCTAAATTTTGCCTTCCTTCAGCCTAACCATAGATATTGAAGGTGCGAGCGCGCTTGCAGATTTCAAAGTGATAGAGATTGTCAATGACATCAATCCCTATCCCACGCTACTGGGAATCGATTGGCCCACTAATATGAACAGAGTGATAAATCTTAAGAAGCACAAAATGATTTTTTAGAAAAAGTCACTACGCGTAGTGGTACCTTTAGACCCTGCGGAAGGATCGCACTACATAGAGCCAATACACGAAAACGAGAGGGACGATGATCTAGAATGTATCTACAAGATAACCACTCGAGAGTAGGAACGGGTGCATCCAACAAAAAATGGTAGGATTTCATGGGAGTGTGAAAGTTCCTGCACCTTAGATTTAGATGAGGAAATAGAACGATGGTAGAACCGGTTACACGACGTAACCCTGCTCAATTGCAACATGATGGTAAGATCACTACACTGTGTAACAACAAAGGTAAGGGATATACCTATGTATGATGGGTTGAAAGTGGTGGATGAAGTCCTGAACAAATTTGGAAGCAAAGTACCAAAACAACAGTGTTTCGACGCTCTAAAATGGGCACTGCATGCTATGCCCGCAAGGTGGTGGGGTACGCACCAGAGAAGTTTTGAAGACTAGCGTGGATGCAGAAGGATGATGTGCCTACGATTTGAGAAACCGCAGATGTGGCTAAGAGACAAATATGATCGACAGGATGATCCACATGCACACCTCGCAAAATGGACCAAGGTCTATGGGGAAGAGCCACAACCTAAATCGGTGCATTTGTTATGTCATACCCTAGATGTCATACCCATGAATTGGTATACTGAGATAGAGCTCTGCCATGGCACGAGTGAATGGGACATCTTTCACGAAGGATTCTTGTTAACCTTTACGTTTGAAGATCATTGGTGGGATACTGTTGATGATGTGCTACAAGCACTAAAAGTAGTTATCCTCAAAATACCCCAGGAACCAATAGAAGTGCTTTAGCCGGAATGGGAAACCCAGCTGAGCTGCGTGCTAGAGTGTTACAATGTAAATATTGAGGAGGATTATGAGGATCCATAGATTATTAACATTCTAGAAACTGAAGGTTGTTGCGAGCTTCGAGGACCATTTATTGAGGATCCTAAAATCACCATGCCGCTAAAAACAAAGTAGGTAAACATTGGGACGTAGGCGGAACCAAAGTATGCAATGCTCGGTGACTATTGGGATGATGCCACGGTGGATAAGGTCACTAAGTTACTCTACGAGTACCAAGACTTATTCCCGACCAATATTATGGACTTAAAATGGATCATTGGCAAATTAGGGATGATGAAGATCACCCTAAAGCCCGATGCGAAGCTGATTAAGCAGGGGTCTTACTGCTTGAATCCAAAGTATAAGGAAAAGGTCTGCGTAGAACTAAACAAGATGCTCACAACAGGAATTATTGAGTCGGTGGAAGAATCCAACTGGGTGAGCCTTATGGTGGTGCAGGAGAAAAAGTAGAAGAGTGAAATAAGAATATGTGTGGACTTTAGGAAGTTGAATGATGCTGGCATACACGACCCATTCCCGACATTGTTCACAAATGAAGTACTGGAAAATGTTGACAAACAAGAAGCGTACTCATTCACAGATGGGTTCTCAGGGTACCATCAGATCAAAATCAGGCCAGAAGATAGGAGCAAGACGTTCTTTGATATAGAATGGGGCTACTTTCAATACACTGTTATGTCGTTTGGGTTGAAGAACGTGTGAGCCATCTTTTTGCACATTGTTGTTACTGCATTCAAAGAATACATCCACAAGTTCTTGGAGGTCTATATGGATGATTGGACAGTTTTCGGATTGGTTAAGAACCACATAGAAAGCCTACGCTTGATGCTGGATACTTGCCAGTAGCACTAGGTTGCGATGAACCTTAAGAAGTGCACATTCCTCGTTCCCTTTGGGAAACTGTTGGGACATGTAGTTTGCAAACAAGGACTGATGGTGGGCCCTACAAAGATTGCAGTGATATTAAATTTGGAAGCACCGCGAAGAGTTAAACAGTTGCGCTCTACCTTGGGACACATAGGGTACTACAGAAAATTCATCAAAATCTATGCCCAAATCACTGTGCCGATGGAGAAATTACTGAAAAAGGGTGTCACATTTTGTTGAAATGACAATTGCATGAAGAACCTAGATGACCTAAAGGGGAAATTGTCCTTCGCTCCAATCCTAGTCTTCCCAAAATGGGATGTGGAGTTTCATGTCCATGTTGATGCATCGTGTATCGTGCTGAGAGCAGTGCTCACACAAGAGGGTGGAGAGGGCTTAGATCATCCTATCACATTTGCAAGTCATAGATTGTCTAAATCCAAGAAGAATTATTCCACAACCAAGCGCGAGGGATTGGCGATGGTGTACGAACTCCAAAAATACTGACATTATTTGCTAGGAGGACATTTCAAGATGTATACAGACCATTCCATGCTAAAATACTTGGTCAATAAGCCTGTGTTGGTGGGACACATATGTAGGTGGCTCTTACTGTTCCAAGCATATGACTTTGAGGTCATGGTCAAACCTGGATGCTTGAATGCAGGACCATATCACTTGTCGCATATTGAGATGGGTGAGGAACCTACTAGTTTGGAGGAAGGATTACCGGATGCATGGCTCTTTGTGGTGCATGTCACGGATGGGCACTTCAAAGATGTAATCCACTTTCTAACAACAAGGATTGTTCCAAAGGAATACTCTGTCCAATAGAAGAAGGAATTGGTGGTGCATGCAGTGGATTTTTCTGTCATCGTGGTGTACCTCTACAAAATGGGAAATGATGATATATTGCAAAGATATGTACCTGAATATGAATGAAGTCAGATCCTTGCAGAAGTACATGGCAGTTGCTTGAAGCCCTACACGGGTGGGCCAGCTATGTGACTAGCCGGCTGAAGCATAGTCTTTGCACTCAGAGGAGCTGGTGGGACTATAAACATACGTAGCAAATACCGGTATAGATGTAGGGAAACAATTCAGATACAGGGGTCTTAGAATAGCAGATGTAGCAGATTCAGCAAGTAGTGGCTCAGTGCGCTTCTGACATCAACACAGTTCGAGGACAGTTGAAGGAACTTTGTGCCATGATCACTGCACTGGCAGAGTGACTCGAGGGCGAGTCATGATGTTTGTGTTGGGGGCCTGTTGGGCATAGAATCCCCCTGAGACATGTTTTGGGGCTCACAACCCATGTTTTGACTAAATAATGTTGTAAAGCCCCGCAAATTTCCGACACGGAATTATGTTAGAGTCATAGGGTTGTCTACCCTAGTTTGTAGTGTAAGCTTGGCCTACCCATGGTCTGCGGATCATGGGATTGTATAAATAGAGTGAGGCTCTAAGTGTAAGAGAGAACCAAGTATGGAACATGAAACAAGTCTAAGTGATTGAGTCGTAAGTGTCTAAGTGTTTCTTTGGGTTGTAGAGTAGGAGAAGGCTCTGTAGCTAAGTGTACAGAGGCCTACTTGTCCACAGCTGAGTGCACGAACCCCTGCAGCTGAGTGCATAGGGCAGAGTAGAGTTTGTAATTGAAGAAGAGAATAATAAAGAGAAGTTTTATCCAAATTCTATGTATGTGTTCTTGAGTTATTACATATTTGATATCAATTGAAAATATATTTTTTATTTACTACACGCATTGGTATGAATGATTTATATTGCTAAGTATACTTTACACATGCAAGTAAGCTAAGTTAATCAACTAACGGTGGAATACTAGTAAGGACTTGGGAAATAACAGCGTTCGGCCCCCGAGTAGGGTTGCACGAAGGCAACATCTCATGCTGCGAGGTATGGGTAAGTGCGTATAGCAACATGCATGCAGGGTGGAACCACGGACCACTCAAACCCATTAGACATCTCCAGGGTGCGGAAACCTGGTTCTAGCACCCTCCCATACTACTTCAGGTGAGACCTTAGTCTTTGCTTCACGGACTATTGCCGAAAGGGCCAGTAGTACCGGGATTTATTTGGCTAAATCACCTCTGAACCTAGTTCAAGCCCCAACAAGCAAACACTACTATACCTAGCCTAATATCATTTTCTTGATTCATTCATCTTGGCTGAGATCCTTACAAAGAGAGCCCTCTGCTGGCCTAGTAGGGCTAGCTACTTGGCTAAGCATGGTTTGTGGTTACCCTGGCATTGCCTTCCTTCAGCTTGAGGTTCAATCCAAGTGATAACAAGGTCCATATATTGTCAAGCATGTCATTGCAAAAGCGGCATATGAGTTAGTTGATTTTGATGGGATTCCACTGCCGCAATGTAGAAATGGGTTGTACCCAAAAAAATACTATGCTTGATCTCACGTGTAGTGACACTATGTACATATTATCTATAGGTGCGTTGAGTGTGTTTGCAGTATGTCTCTTTATATTTTTCTAAGGTCTATTAGTTCCTTTTATGTTTGGTTTGCAGATGTTGGCATCCCTTAAACTGTATTTTGGTTATGCTAATGGTGCTAGTCATAGTACTCATAACCTATCCTACATAGCATGGGCTATCTTTGCTTCAAGTGGCAAGTTAGTGAGTCTACAAGGGATTTGTATTGGTCACTCTACCAACAATATTGCTGAATATACCATGGTGTTTGAGCTACTATCTGATGCTATTTCACATGGTATTTTTCGTTTAGTCGTCAGACTTGACTCACAACTCTGGTACTACAACTTGCTAACGTTTATGCTATTAGAAGTCCTACCATCTTGCATATGTTTTTAAGGGTTTTCCTTCTAGATAAAAATTTTCATTTCATACAATATGAACACATTTCTAGAAATATGAATGCAATAACAGATGCACTTGCTAATCATGTTTTAGATAGATTTTTACAATGATGTAAATAAATTTCAATACACATCACATCATTGGAACTACAAAAGGAACACGAAAACACTGAAGCTATCTATCTATATATATTATATATATATATATAATATATTATAATAGTTGGTTTTACAAAGCCCCAAGGGTTAGCTTAACTGGTCAAGTCCTTGTTATTAAGTGCCTCGTCGTTCAGGAGGTCATAGGGTCAACTCTCCTCGACGCCCTTGGGATTAGGCCCTGTTAGTCTAGCCGATGGGCTTTAAAAGATTCTCTTCAAGGTTGATCTACCAATATTTTCCCATGGATGTAACGGCCACCCAATGTAAAAAAATTTGGTTTTACAAAATTTGTGCTTGAGACACTTATGGCCAAATGGCCCATAATATCCAGTAGACTAATCAAAGTGCCCAAGATAACAAGCCACTGCATGATCTATCTTGTGTAGTAGCTGACCACAATGTCTAGGAACTCTAATGGTGTCTTTCTAAAGTAACAATAGAACATGGTCGATCACAGTCTCATGGATCGTGTGAGTCAACCCCTCCATGTGGTGCTTCACCTCAGTTAGGATCTCGACTACATTTAGATTCCATAGCGCATTTCTTCCTATTGCAACAACTTGTGCTAGTTCTACTACTGCTTATTTTTTTTCTCTTACATGACAGAGATATGAAGCACCTATCCATTGAACAGGCCCAATATCTGTATGAAAAATCAATATTTTAAGCCTCAGAAACATCAGAAACACAAAAAAAAAAATTGTAAAACTTTCAAAAATTAAAATGGTCAAAATATCTTACCTATAAAAACTCATCAATCACCCTCGGGAAGCACAAGCTCAGGATCATCGCAAAAATCCATCCCTATGTATGGATAATCGTTGACCATAATGAACTGTTTGTGCAACAATCCAAAGAAATTTGGTATGAATTTGATCGTCGATGGACTTGCATGTCGAGACATATGATCTAACCACCTCCTCATCCATGGTAACCTCAGATCAATGGGCTCAAGCATAATATGTTGAGGCTGAAGTAGTGGAATCCATTCTACAAAAAAGGAGACTAAGATGGAACTATATCCAATTTTTTTCAATTTTCCCTCTCTTTCTTCAGTAAGTTGGTCTCTCATATTCACCAATACCCCCTCACTCCAGTTGAAGATAGTTGGCTCTAATCACTCCACACCATACTACATGTATGATCTACCAGCCATATGTAATGTTGAGCTTCCTTCCAATATGACAATAATGAGAAATTTCATTCTTAAGGGAAAACTAGTTGCATATTTTATATTTATATTTCCATCTCTAGTTGGTTTGGATTGAGTTATACAGTAAGTAACGATATAGTCTTTCATTGTTTCTCCACCCCTTCTCCCACCTAGGAGAGAGATGGAAGCACCACTCCTCGATAAACTGGTCAAAAACCATATGTCATCTGTTTTTATCTTGAGAATATGTTCTCCAAACCAAAATGTATGTGATTACAAATCCCATTCATGAACAATACATTCTAGTAGCTCCATATGTTTCCTCATACCAGGAAGTGAGAAGAATTTCAACAATCCAAAATCCTTTAGTGCATGGATGGTACCAATACCATTAGCTACATTTAAATCATATTCTTCATGTTCTCCTTCTCTCCAAATGAAATCCATCTTATGATAATGAACACCTAAAACATCAAAGGGAGACTCATTAGGATCCTTTCCATGTAATAAAACTCAAAAAAGTTGAAGGGAAATTGGCAAACAAATTTGGATTTGTTCCCAATGCACCCCCAAGGAAGGAGATAAAGAATTTCACCCCTGTCGGCAATGTATACTGACTTAGTTGCAACACAATTTTTTACTC
Source organism: Pinus taeda (assembly GCA_000404065.3). Classification (NCBI taxonomy): domain Eukaryota; kingdom Viridiplantae; phylum Streptophyta; class Pinopsida; order Pinales; family Pinaceae; genus Pinus; species Pinus taeda. The sequence goes on from APFE030429063.1 coordinate 73,643, forward strand.
CCTCAGCCTGCATTGGTCCTAGGGTAAATTTTTAGAACCCTAAGGCCCTCAAAAATACCAAAAAATTGCATGAAATCATAAAATGGAACCATGAATTGAAAGAGAAAGGTTTTAGCTCCTACTTGGAGGTGAAGGTGCCTGAAACGATTCATCAAGTTGAGTACAATCAACTATAAAAGATTGAGGGAAAAAACAACTCAAAACTCTCTTTGTTGAAGGTAAAAGTGAAATGGTAAATATGAATAGTCATTTTGGATATTTATGGTTGTCTCTTCCATTATTTTATTCACATTTAATGTTTGATTTAGTAGCAACCTATTTTTACCATGAAATAGGTATGTTTAATCATTTTGTGATGTTCTAAGCAAGTTGACAGCTATCTGACAGATTTGGAATAGATCATTTTGACCAAGGAGTATACTTTTATCACTTTTTCGGACTCTATATACTTATGAAAAAGGAACCCCCTAGATTCCTCTTTTATCTCTTTTTAGACTCCCAAAATATGAAAATATTATTGAGCACTTTCCTTTTCGAACTCGTAAAAGTAAATGAAAATACATCTACTTGGTAGAATTTTAATCCTTTTCCAGCCTAAGATAGACTAACTACGAAAAAGGAATACCTTAGTTGAACATGGCTAAGAGGTTATCTTGGGTATTATTTTCTGCCTTTTCAGACCTAAGGGACTATCTACGAAAAGGAACATTTGGAGTTTTCTTTTCCACATCTTTTTCAAACTCTCTAAACATGAAAAAGATGTTGATTTATACCTTCATTGTACTTGTTAAAACATCAAACAATGATGGAATCATCATTCATGACGGGACTTAATGACTCCTTCTCTGGGTTCATTAAATATTCTCAGAGGGATTCATCCAAAGGATGAACTTATAAATCAAAAATATGTTATCCTTCTCAAGATTGTTAAAAAATAAAGAGGTATTTACCAATATGGTTGGGGAAATTGGGAAAACATGGTATTCCATTTTTCTAATGGCATCGAGTCACTCTCGAACACGACACTCTTCCTCTTCATATATATGGCTGTTGGGTTGGGAAATATGCTTGTCTTCTGGTTTATCATAACATTTCAAAGAATCCACTTTTGGTTTTGGGTTAATGTTTCCAACTCCATTTCAATGTCACCAGTGTGTTCAAGAGAAGTCATTCAGTTAATATCTGCTATAGTACTCTTATACCTTCATTTTATTTCTACCTTTCCTTATCCATTTGAATATCAAATTCATTCTAATCATTCTCTCAAATCATGGTACCTTTTTTGTGTCGTTGATGGGGGATACATCAAGGCCCTCCTGCGATAGGTCACTTCCTATCGACATCAGCTCATTATCAAGGAAGCTGACTTATAAACACCCCTTGGTACTATTATCGAGAAAACTAGTGTCCATTCAGAGCTGCTAGTCCCACTAAGATGGGTAGCTATCTTAGAAACAAACAAACTAAATTTACTTGTGTTTTCCTTTATGAGAGATAGATGAGATAGAAGCAGAGAGTACCAACCTTAGTCTTTTGCTTGGCTCCTTACTTATTTCCTTTCCCCTCTGACAGAGCTTCGCCACTCCTTCCTCACTTGTCGCGCTTCAAAGAACACCTATAGAGTCAAAGCAGCATGATACCATCAAAGCACATAGATCTATAACCATAAACAATATAGAATCAAATGTATATTAAACATACAAATGTATATGTCAGTACAAGATTCAGAGATACACAAGAATATGGAGGAAAAATCAGATAACTTTATTGATAGAAGTAGTAGAAGAGAGGATTACAACCCATTGGTCTAACCCAGCACCATCCTCCCAGCATGAAATCCCCCTTCACCTCATGAAAAGCTTAGATCATCCAACACTATGATGTTCCACAAAGAAACCAACAGCACTTCCTTACAAGATGAAAAATTCTAGCCTTTGGATCTCTAGGATGAGGGATCCATATATTGATGTTTGCAGGTGGGTGAGTTAGCTTCTGGGGTTTTGATTAGTGTCATTTCTCTGATAGTTCTTGGTTCCACATGGAGATTTCATGATCTCTTACTCATCCCTGGGAAAATTCAAAGAGGCAAGTGTCACAGGAGAAGTTTCTGGAAGATTCCATGATCATCCACCTTGCAAACTGTCTCTGCCATTTGTCTACTCTCGCCCATTGCACCTTATAGAAGGTATTTTCAGTATGCTTCACACCCCCTGTGTGCATTAGGTGAGATGTATCGCACCCTGACCATGAAGCAGGTGAGATGGTTTACTTTTGACCAGTTCTGAGTAGGTTTTCATGGAGAACATCTAGGAGATGATGTAATCAGCTGACCTTGTTCCTTTAGGGTATGAAACAACACTTTTAGGGTCTTAGAAGCCCTTGGTTTATGGACGTATGTGACTGGGGTTGTAGTGCCCAAATATTTCTATAACAGTTGCCTCCTAAAGCATGAGGTCGTAAATCTTCTGATTTCTGGTGAAATGCTTTATCATGAGGATCTGAGGTTTTTTTAACTAGAAGGTGACCTATAATAAGATACAATACAATACATTATCTTCATAATATTTTCATGATCTAGCTGAGGCAAGCATTCCCACGTTTAGCTTTATAAATTCATCTTCATGTACATAGGACAGACAACCGTCTGTGTGACAGACTGATGATTCTGGTAGAGCCATCATCCTTTGGCTTGGATGATTATCTATGCAACTATGATTTACATTTGATGTCTTTATTTTCCTGAATATATCACAGCTTGGATGGATGAAACTAGATCCAAGGTCTTCAAACTCATTCAATCTTCACCTGAAGTACAAGTCGATCCACGTGAAAATATGTTCTGAATTCGAAGATGGAAAGACATTTCCTGATTACCAACCAATAATGTAAGTTGTTAACAGGCACGAGAGGAATCACCGATAATGATAATGACCCTCAAGGTACTGCAGTACAATTCACGTGGTGTGAATATGGGACTTGACGTTGAACACCACGCAAAATCTTTCGGTCGAAGGTCATTGATGTAAACCTGTTGCCAGAAGTGAGAAACTTGCCATTGAGGCATGCAAGCTTCAAAGCACTGAAAGGGTTGTTCTTAAGTCAACTTCTTGGATAATAAGCTGATGTCGACAAGAAGTGACTCAGCATAGGAGGGCCTTAGTGAATCCCACATCTACGACACGAAACGAAGCAAATGATTTTGTGGAGGTGAAAACGATATGATGATACAAGGTTCAGGGTGATGGTCATGAAAGAATGAAGCGTGAAGGTATTGCAGTGGATGAGAGATAATCTGGGTTGGTGAATTCTCTAAGCAACTTCTCTTGAACATATTGGCAACACTAAAATGGATTAGTAGCATTAGCTACAAAAATGGATGGTATGAAGGACCAATGGTGATATGACCGGTGAACGGAATAACCCAACTTGACTCAATCATGGTGATGGAGTGAAAGTATCATGTTCAAGAGTGACTTGCTACCAATAAAGTTTCTTCAAGTTTTCTTCCCAATTTTTCCCCAGTCATTTCTGACCAGTACCTCTTTATTTTTGTCAAGCTTGAGGAGGATAACATATGCTTATTCTATAATTTTCCCTTCGGGCAAACCCGTTGCTATTTTTTAATGAGCCTAGCAACAGTGAAACTCGCTCTTGTCTGCATGGAAAAGTTCGTCGCTATTTTTTTAATGAGTTTAACGACAAAGAAAACTCGGTCCTTTTCAATTTTAGAAAGCCTGAAAAGAGACAGAAAGGAAACTCCAAGAATCCTTTTTCGTAATATAATCCCTTAAGTCCGAAAAAGTATAAAATAATACGAAAGGTATGACTTTTCAATAGTTTTAACGAGCTGAACAAGACAAGCACTCAATATTTTTGTGCAATGATCCCTCAAGTCCAAAAATATTAAAATCTAGAGGAGGGATGGCACTTCCAATCACTTTAACGAGCTGGAGAGGCCAATTTCTCGACAATCCTTTCATATTTTATGAGTTAGATGAAAAAATCTTAAAGGAGACTCGTTTTTTGAGGAACGCATGATGTTTTCGCATAGCAGCTGGTTCCAGGTAAGGTTTGGAACTTTTCAATCACGGAAGTGTAAAGAAGGTGGCTAATAGAATCACTCGTCGTAGTTGTTCCTCAAAAAGTGGCAAATAATAAAATGGAGGTGTATGATCAGCTAAAAAAGAGTGGAGGTGATGGTAGGAACACAACCAAGGTTCAAAAGCTGATAATAATGTGATCGCAATGGTTATTTACCAAAGGTGGGTTCATTTTTTAATGAGCTTAAACTCTAGTGGAACATATGCTCATTGCTAGGTTTATTTTTTAGCGGGCTTGAACTTCGCATAAAACGGCTCATTTTTAGTTTCATGTTTACATAAGCTTCAAATGAAAAACTATGCTTGTTATAAGTTCGCATGCCCCCAAAGCTTCATTGCATTCAATGCGGTGGTTGGAATTAAGGTTTACCTTCGAGATCTTTGAAAGACTCGATTTGGAAAGGGAGTTGTTTCATTTTTTAATGAGGTTTACATAGGATAGGAACCATCCTCGAAATCCACCGTATTTACAGTATTTGATAGAAAATCAAAAACTGAAGGATGATTAAGGTTGCTAGAATAATCTTCGTGGTAATCCAGAAGATGGAAATGATGGTGGTAATCTTCCCATGGTGCCTCTCCTATCATCATTGACTGAATGATTCCTTTGTCTGTGGAATATACATGTGACCAAGGATCTAAAGAGGTGCCATATTCCTTAGACGTAGCTATCCAAACACTTGATGAGCGTTGATTTGGGTTTGGCCTCCAGGCCAAGAAAATTGATTGCTACAATATTTCTATTGGGCTTGGGGACAATACCTAGCGATGATCCATGCTGAAAAAATGTTCGAGAATCTTCTGAATCTTTTAGATATAGAAGATATCATATTTCAGATTTCCACCTTGTTCCGCCAGATTACTCGGAGGTGGTAGGGCAAAAGTATCCATTAAATTAGCGTCTTTTAGGAGGCCTACTCCAATATTTTGAAGCGATCGAGAGTTTCCATGGATCTTTGGAATGCTTCCTGTAACTTGTGAACTATTGGGGAGGAAGGTTTGTTGATCAACAACTATAATTCCTCATTGAAAAGGAAATGCAATCTTTCTAAAGTATGTTGACACAATTGTAGCCATAGCATAAATCTAAGGCCTTCCCAATAGGATGTTGTGATCGAGGTTATGATCGATAACTTCGATGTCAATTTCTATTTTTTTGCCCCCCGGTTCAACTTGCAAGTTACTTAAAATCCCGTACGGGGTGTATGTTCATTGATCAAATGATTTTAGTGTCGTTGATGACCGAGACAAGGGTGGTGAACCTAATGTTTTCCAGCAACTCATTGCCATAATGCATGTAGATGCCCCCTCATCAATAATTATTCGATGAATAGTTTTATTGAGGGATTTCACTTGGATGAAGAAAGCAAGTTGAGTTGGTATGTTAGACCCCTATACTACTAGTGTAACCCCTTATTGTTATTAGTACAACCCACTTATTATATTGATGTACCCATGTAGTGCCCTATTGTTACTATTGTGCCCCATAGAAGCCCACTATTGTTATTATTGTGCCCTACATTATTATTTTATGTCGGCTCTGATTGATGTTTTATGACCCCTTTAGACTCCTATAATATAGAAAGGAGGTCTTTTCATTTGTATCATCCCAAGGATTGTCCATTAATGTAATGTAAGGAGGTTGCCCCTCGAAAGAGGCTGAATTTTCTTAAAGGCGTTCATCTATCTTTTCTATCTTTTCTTGAGCTGGTTTCATAACATTTGGTATCAGAGCTTTGGATTCTAGGGTTTCGCTGCTCCAAACAAGTCATCGTGGAATTTTCGCGATAACATGTTTTCGGTGATGTTTCAGAAGTCGCAAAAAAAACCCATTTGAGAAGACTTGGTGATGAACTTTGGGTCCGAATTTCAGAGAGTGTTGAGGGATATTTTCGGAGATATGATCTGAGGAAGTTGGCCTTTTTGCAAACTCCTGAATTACACTCAAAACAGGTGACCTGGGGAAAATCGTCATAACTTTCTTTTTGAGCATCAGATTGAAATTTCGTAAGAAGGTACAAAAATAGGATGGACTGTAGTTTTCATTTATATATTTTTCAGAGTCAAAGGTTGAAACAGTGACACGTGGCACGTCGTACAAGTTCG
>APFE030429063.1:89150-115623 GCA_000404065.3 Pinus taeda
TTTGTATCATCCAAGAATTGTCCATTTATGTAATGTAAAGGAGGTTGCCCCCTCGAAGAGGCTGAATTCTAAGGTGTTCATCTATCTTTTCTATCTTTTCTTGAGCTGGTTTCATAACATGGTAACTAGGGTTCATATCCTTTATGGTTAAAGGCCACAAGATTGGAATCCGCTGGGTCAATCCCACCTATTTATGATAATAGAGACTTCTTTTGGGAGGGGAAATTTTGCAGTACTTGAAGTGTCGGCATAGCGGATGGCAATTGGGCCAGATCCTCCACTATATTATAATTCTGTGTTGCTCTGGCACGAGGATTAAATGTCGATTTGTGTACTACTCCCTTTGGCAGCTTTATCGTTAGCTCAGGAATGATGGGTGGCACAACTTCGGTCAAATTTTTCATTGAACTACTAGGTTGATCAGTAGCCTTGTTGTTCGATAGCTTTGGATTCATATAATCTTTATTCCTTGTCGATATCAAAGCATCATTTTGTTTCAAATTGGACAAGATAAGCACTTGGGATGGGGAAGAATTTTTGCTAGCAACCAGATTGGTTTCTAGGTTTGGAAACAGATCAGTCAATACCGCTGAGGTTTTTGAGTTCTTGAAGAATTTCTTAATCTCAGCTTTATGTGGATAATTTCTTGCCCAATAGTCTTCATCGCAAATGAGACATGGTTTACCAGGTTTCTTTTCCCCAAAAGGGTTTTTAGAGGATATTTTAGGAGACGAATCATCATGTTTCTTATTTTTTCCTTTCTTTTTCTTCTTGCCCCTTGGTTGCTTCAGTTCCTTGCCTTTTTTGGTCGACATGACATTAACCTCCGAGGCAAGAAGTTCTTCATTTTAATTTTGACTGGAAACCATGCAGGTTTTCTTAGATACAACCTTTTTGGTTTTCGTGCTTGTTGTACCTATCATGCCATCGCTGACATGAGAGTCTTTGTTTGGTTTAGGAGGAGGATGAATGTAAAACTCTGGTCTAGGAGCATTAAGGATTTTGTCATAGAGCATGCCAGACTGAGTATAGATCAAGTCTAGATATTGCGCACGAGTAATGACTTGCTCTTCAGTGAAAACCCCCCCTTTAGCCACATCTTTTGTAATATAAGGTAACAATGAGTTAATAAACCATTTAGTTAGTAGCTGATCAAGAACATATGTTTTCACCATTCAACGACAACGTCGCCACTCATGAATATGATCAGATATGTGAATGGTTGTCATCTACTTAAAATTGGTAAGAAGCTCCGTTCCTATTTCATACATTATTGGTAACTGAAAATGGGTTAAAAAGGTGGTGGCAAAGGCGCTGAAGTTATCGAATGAATCTCTAGGCAATTCGATGTAGCATTTTGCTACTGGATCAGTTAACGTTCACTAAAAAGGGCGAAGCCTAATCGAATCATCATTGAGAGTGCTGGACGAACACCATAGATGAAAGATCATCACATGATTTGACAGATATTCACCCAGATTTCCATTGAATTTAGGAATACCTGATGGAAGTTTATGAGGAATCACCATTCACCAAGGGGCATAAGCAATTGTATCATTTGTTAGCTGATTCAGATCTAGTAATTCTAAAGTTGCTATAAAAGGCAACTGTTGATTCAGGTTTGGTGAAGCATACCTAGGATAATATGGGATCGCTTGAGTAGTGGGTCTTTGCATACCAGCATAATGTATTTTATGTTGACAACTTTGATAAGGTTGATGGGCACAACCATTATGAAATGATTGATAGTGACCATTTTGAATATACGGCTGCCTATTACCCACAAAGTTTTGTTGCTCAAGTCCTCGGTAAGCTTGTTGGAATTGCGGTTGTTGATATTGCACCATCCATGGCTGTGAAGCCATTTGCTGTTGTCCAATACTGGATGTTTGACCAAGATGAGGGGTTATAGTACCCATTTGAGCCTAAGTCACTCCAGTTAAGGAGCCACCAATCAGCGATTTTGGTTGTGTCATGGAGGCAAGAGGCTGTTGTATTACGACCTAAGAGACTTGAGGTTGACATACAACATGCAACGCTTGTACTTGTGACACCATCACAATAGCCATCGTAGTGGGGATATTCGACACAGGTAAATTTGGTTGCATTGAATATACAACTCTTGGTTGTTGAGGCAATATTGGCACCCAACCACTGGGTGTGATTCTAGCTTGACCCGAATTTTGTTGTGAACTCTCATATGGTTGTTCTCCTGAAGGGAACAATGAAAGGGCATACTACCCCCCATATGGCGGCAATCCAGTGTGCAAAGGAAAGATTGGCCTCTGTATACTGAACTGCCCAAATTGATACTGTTGCGAAGGATCAATTTGCTAAGACTCAACATAGGAAATTCCAGATATTATTTTGGATGAACAAACGAGAACAGACCATACTGTCGAAACAATCCCTGGGTGGACTTCATCTAGCGGTTGAGAGCTAGTTGGGACAGGTGGTATACCAGCAAAATTTTTTGGGGTGGTGGTAGGAGGTTCTGCTGCTACTGTGTCATATGACACAGTCCTAGATGTCGATGGTTGTTTAGACATATCGAATCTATCCAAAATATTTCCTAGAGATTCTACAAGAACTTGAGATGAAGGGAGACAAACTTCTAAAGTAGAAGGATATAAGTGGATCCCAGTTCCAAAATGCAATGGAGCACTGGATGGAAGATCCTCCATAATCTCTTCTATAGCAATCAGTCCAGGTGGAAGAGGTAGACCGTCAAGTCCATAAAATATTTTTGGTGCCAAAGAAGGTATAGACTTTGTAGCGACAGATGTTGGAGGGGTAACACCTTCCGAATCAACCCTATATGGAGTTGCTTTAGGAATAGAAGTGTTTATCATTACACTACGATCAATTCTAATGTCCTCTTGTAACTACAGAACTTCTTCTATAGATGCAGGGATACCAGAAATAGTTGGAGTAACTGGAGTCTCTGAGGATGTTGAAACACTAGTTTCAAACAAACGAGACTTTGACCCAGTTAAACAAGTTCACTTAGCCCGAAATGGTTTCGTTTCTGGAGTCAAAGACGGTTGACTCGTTAGTCTCCACGAATGACGGGGTTTTGATCGACTTTCTTCCACGATTGCGGATTACTTGATCAACTCAAAATAAAAAGGGGAAAATGTTATTCCGAATTAAATGAATTTTATGACGCTTTGACACAACTTGCTTTTTCAATTTTTAAGAGTCGAGAAAAAGCTAAAGATGACTCTAGTCACCTTCGATTTTTAATGAGCTTGAAGCGACAAGTGCTCAGATGGACCTTTTCTTTTAAGGAGTCTGAAAAGGAACGAAAGTGATGACTCTGAAAATCTAGACAGAGGGATTACCAAACCAATCGCAAAACTACACAATTCTTTTTACGTACGACAATCAATATTCCCAAATGTTGTGTTCAGTGCATTGTGATTGATAGGGCGGTAGACATGGCTTGCTAAGGATAAAGGATGCAGCCTATTGTGGTCTCCCAATATATACTTAACAGTACGTGGGAGCACAAGTTCATTGTTATATACCTAGGGGGGATAATATGGGGTACCAAGGGAGGTACCCAAGGTAATAATGTAATAATGGGATGGGCCATAACAATAAATAAGGTGGTTAACCCATATCATGTAAGGGACCACAAGTAGTTAGTAATAATGTAATGGGCCCATGGTATTAGTCGATGGTATGAGGGAACCATGGTAATGATCCATGGTATTGTATGTATGAGGCCTATATAGAGGCTAGAGACTCCATGTCAATAAATATAGTGAAGGATTATTGTATGTACAGGCACATGGCTTGTGGAGTATTCTCCTTCCTTAAGGAGTGAATGTATGGTGTTGCCCTACCTTAAGGGTTTTAATCAATAAAGTGAAGCATTTATATCTTATTTCTTGGGTTTATTTCTATTCTCTTATATTCTCTTATCATATCTGTTAGCCTCCTGCTGCAGCAGGTTACTCATATTTCATGATTGACATTTTTACAGGCCAAATATGTCATACTCTGCATGCTGCAATGCTCCATATTTGCTCACAGACACCAAAGAAAGAGGCCATGAAAGAATGCTAGTCAAAGTTCAACTTCTGCATTCCAATTTTGAAGAATTATCCCATTTTTGTAGACGTTTCATGCTAGAGGGAGGTCCAAACAGCGTAATCTTGGTCTCCCCAGGTTTCAATTTCCTGTTTTAGAATATAGAGAATGAATATCTGTCCAAACAATTTAATCTTGGCAGATGCTTAGACAGGTAGAGAAGCAAAGGAGCCCAACTGTTTAATCTGGGCCCTTGGAAGAAATAAGGGTAGTCTATAGGTAGGTGGACAAAAAAAGAAAAAGTTGAAAAGCTAGGTCTGCAAGTCTACGTGCACCCAAACCAAAAAGAAGAAAAAATGTTAGGTAAGTAGGCTGGGTAGGTAGTTTTGTTGTTGCAGAATCATTGATTATGATCAGTTTTGTGTTTTCAAATGTTATATCCATTCAATCAATAGAGAAAGGAAGTTCCCAACTGAAGGACTTCAAGCGAGGCATGACTAACTCCCCCTTCTTCTTTCCCCTAAATCATTTACTAAGTCCCCCTAAAGAGGTCAAGATATGCTTGATAACTCTCCTTTTCATCATTTTCATAACAATTCACCCTGGTAAAGATCTGCTTTACTCAAGAAATATTCATACCCCCTTTACGGATCATTGTTTCCTTTAAAAAGCCTAAGATTCACATACTTAGCGCTTTCTTATCACTGGTCATATTAACCACTAACCTTACTATATAGCTCCCTATCTATCTCCTCATCCCCTATTTTTAACTATGTTAATAACTCCCTTATATATTTATCCCCTCCCTTTGGTTGAAAAATAACCATAAGTACACTTAGGAATTGCTAAGTTTGTCTGAAACATAGCAAGAACCCTCATCTTCCTCCTTTAAAACCATCTTCCAATACAGTGGACTCCTTCCAAAGCATGAAATCCTTTCTTTTAAGGTTATCGGACCCCTTCTGCGGCCGCAAATAATCTTCAAAACCATATATTCCCCTCCTCCGATACAAACAACCCTTGCCGATTGCCTTAACATTCTTCCGATCCCCGTGGACCCCCTCCGACGCGATTATCGCAATCGAAGGTCGCAAGGGTATTATGGCTCGTTGTTGTTTCTTCCCGATGGACATTCCGCCGATGACATTTCGCAATCGGCGTATCGCAAATACCATATGCCACATATATACAACCCTTCCCCGATAACCGATGCAATATCGCTAATCGGTGATCGGCGATCGCAAGGGTCATGTGCCCCAAATGCATGCCACTTCCTTTGCTTCGATGCGACATTTCCACTACATCAAGAGAGCATATCGCTTCGCAAAACACTTCCTCACCACATGCCTCCATTATTCACATATTTTGTTTGAAATACGATTTACAATTAAAAACTTGCTTCACTGCAAATTCATCGCAAATTCGCAGCATTTTAGCTATCACTATCGCATCGCAGAAATATATAAGGCGCCGCACCATTAAACACCATACCAGGAGCTACTGCTGACGTCATGCTAACATCACCCGCCAAAGAAAGGAGCCCAAGCGCGAAAAAGCATCTTAGGAGGCCTGGATTCAAATTTTGAGGCAGTTTTCGATGCGCGATTAGCGCTAATCGCGCATCGCTACGGGAAATAGGCCATATTGGAGAATCTTTAGGGAATCTTTTGATTCCTCGGCCAATTTTGCACCGAAAAGAGCCGAAAAAGCCCGATTTTGCAATTTTGATCGTATGAGAAGATAGAGAAAGACCCGGTTCAGGCATCAATGAGTATCAGAGCAAATGCGGAGCCAAAATCCACATCAAAGAGTATCAATGTTGCAGCGAAGTGTATCAATGAAGATCTTCTCAGGGCTCGAGGTGAATAGAACATTAAAAGAAATCCCCAAAAGTCAAGAAGCAGTTAAGGAACCATTCAGCGCTCATCATCACAATGACTGCACATTAAAACTCACATGAGATCAATGGACCAGAACTTAAAACGCAGTTATGGTAGAAGCATTACACTAGGCCGTCAAAGACACCATATTAACTCATTTTGATCCAGCTGCCTCTGGCACAGCTCAAGGGATGTTTACTTGCATCTAATTCCATCACAGGTTTAGGTTTAAAACACTTTTTTCCCGCAGACCTGTTAAGGTCGGTTGTAATAAAAAAATTTAGATATTTTGCCTATATATACGACCCTGAAACATGTAAGGGTGGTGGTTGGTCGGTATTTGTTAGTTGATTTTTTTCTTGAGCTAAGACTCACATTGTATACCTGATTATTTCGATAATCAAATATTGCTGAAAGCTTCGAGGATGAACTGTTTGATGCATTGATAATGGTCTTGAAGAGTGAACGATGGAATTCTTGTGCTGTTGTATGAAACAATAAGTTTTTCTCACCTTTGTAATTTTTCAATTTCACATATGCTCAAGTCATGAAACTAAAGTCTAGTTTAGAATTTGCTTTGATGCACTCTATGCTCAGTTCCTGTGTCTTCTTAATGTTTTCCTCTTGATTTATTCATAAATATGAATTCCTCATGGCTCATATTTACTCTAACTCACCTATGAATGACTGTTATTTAAGAATTCTTAGCTGCTCTTAAGTATGGTTCTTTCATGTTCTCTCCGCTAAACTGATTGAGAGACTCTTCACTGCCTCTCATCCCTTAGCTTTCACCACATCTCCATTTAGCTTGGATATTGTTTCATGAACAACTACCTTGCTCCACCTTTCTCTTGTGACCAAGAAAATGCACCATTAGTTGCCCTCCATGACTCCACGCCCAATGGTTTGAAATTTATCTTACTATGCCTTGCCTCTTTTCTTGAAGACATCTCCCCTTCACTTCCACCCAAAAAAAAAACCCACTGAACCCAATAGCTAGCCTAAAATCATCATAAACAAAGCTAAATCATTAAGAGAGAGCCCTCTCTGATTGCAGGTGGGCTAGAACCTGCAATCCAAAGATTGGTTTGTGGTTACCTCGGTCGTATCCCTTCAAGAGCTTAGGGACAACCTGAGTGATAACAAGATCTACAACGTAGCTCTGATACCAATTGTTATAGCTCTGATATCACTTGTTATAGCTCTGATACCACTTGTTATAGATCTAACCCAAAAATATTATAGATCTGATATGAAAATATAAGATAATGAAAATAACCCCAGAAATAATATGGAAGGATTCTTTATTGATCAAACCCTTATGATAGGGCAACACCATACATTCACTCCTTAAGGAAGGAGAACATTCCACAAGCCATATGCTTGTTCATACAATATTCCTTCACAATATTCCTTGACATCTCTCCATGTGGAGTCTCTAGCCTCTATATAGGCCCCATACATACAATACCATGGATCATTACCATGGTTCCCTCATACCATCCACTAATACCATGGGCCCATTACATTATTACTAACTACTTGTGGTCCCTTACATGATACATGATATGGGTTAACCACCTTATTTATTAATATGGCCCATCCCATTATTACATTATTACCTTGGGTACCTCCATTGGTACCCCATATTATCCCCCCTAGGTATATAACATTCATACCGGCACTTGTCGTCTCAAAGAGGAGGAATCACCCAACCTACGATGAAAGCGATAGTTACCAGGCTTTACGACGCCGGAATATGTCTCTAGTGTGTTAGGTTCCAAAGAATTTTTATGTTCATTGAAATGTATTTTATAGTTGATCTTTCTTAAGAAGTTTTCCTTTAAGGTTCACCGTGCGATTTAGATATACAACTCCTAAATATGCAATCTAAGATGATAAACAGTCATTTATTCTTCTTTTTGCAAATAAAAATCGTAGCTACTAAAGAAAGAGAAGCGAAATTATTTCAACAAAGAGCAGAGAGCACACACTAAGATGCACCATAATAAATCAATCTCCACAAGAAGTCTAAATGCAAACGCACATGCATGTATTTGTTTTCTTCTTTCTTAATGTGTGAATGACAAAAAGATTGCTAAGTACAAATCTGAACTACCTTTTCTTTCAAAGTGACAGTACTAACAATTTTCTTTTCAAAATACGAAAGGAAGACAAGTACGACACTTTGCAATTTTGAATTGAAAACTACTTTCGACACTTCAAATATTATTAATTCAAATCAAATACAAGAGTAACAATGTAATCGACTATAAAAAAGAGGAGGATTCTTTTCTTTGACTAAAAACGACACTTGCGACACTTTCAAGTCAAAAGACAACAGTTCGATTAAGTATTGTTTTCAAAGGAGAACTGTAAATGGTGAAAAATACATAAAAACATTCACAATTATTTGTACAATGGAGGTTGAATAATGCAAAGGAGGGAGTTTCAACAGTGGTATACTAATCACAAACAGAAAAACTCCTGAATAAAGCTGAAGACAATGAAGAAAAAACCAAAATCCGGAGGTAGAAATAGTCTTATCTGATCATCGTACCTATAACATAGGGAAACAGGGATGCATCTCACCTACAGCACATGAGAGGTGCGACGCATCCAGACTTTCAAAAGGAGATAGTGTGATGGTCTAGGGACGAGACTAGGCTTGGTTTTTTGTCACAGTTTGCAGCTTATTTCAGGGATTTAGGTTGAGCTAATGATAGTCAATAAATACAAAACATAGGGGCTAATCTAATGAGGTTACTTGAGCCACCACTAGGGCACTTAGGATGTTTGCAAGTCAGATGTTTAATTCATAAACTAACCCAGAGATTGACTGAAGCAGCATTTACTTACTTTGCAGTTGCATAGTAAAAGCAGTTCGAAGGCTAGCTGGCTTAACTTTAGGCTCCGTCTATAGTTTATAAAGTAAACAAACTAGAAACAAGAAAACAAGCTATTCGCTCCCCAGCGGAGTCACCGTTTTGTTATCAGGAAAACTAGTGTCCATTCAGAGCTGCTAGTCCCACTAAGACAGGTAGCTATCTTAGAAACAAAAAAAACTAAGGTTACTTGCGTTTTCCTTTATGAGAGATAGATGAGAAAGAAGCAGAGAGTACCAACCTCAGTCTTTCACTTGACTCCTTGCTTGTTTCCTTTCCCCTTTGACAAAACTTCACCACTCCTTCCTCACTTGTCCCGCTTCAAAGAACACCTGTAGAGTCGAAGCAACATGATACCATCAAAGCATAGAGATCTATAACCATAAAAAATATAGTATCATATGTATATTAACCATACAAATGCATATATCAGTACAAAATTCAGAGATACACAAGAATACGGAGGAAAACTCAAATAGCGTTATTGATAGAAGTAGTAGAAGAGAGGATTACAACACATTGGTCTGACCCAGTGCCATCCTCCCAGCATGAAAGCCCTCTTCACCTCATGAAAATCTTAGATCACCCAACACTATGATGTTCCACAAAGAAACCAACAACACTTCCTTAGAAGATGCAAAATTCCAGCCTCTGGATCTCTAGGATGAGGGATCCATATATAGATGTTTGTAGGTGGGTGATTCTGCTTCTAGGGTTTTGATTAGTGTCATTTCTCTGATAGTTCTTGGTTCCACTTAGAGATTTCATGATCTCTTACTCATCCCTGGGCAAATTCAGAGAGGAAAGTGTCACAGGAGAAGTTTTTGGAAGATTCCATGATCATCCACCTTGCAAATTGTCTCTTCCATTTGTCTACTCTCACCCATCACACCCTATAGAAGGGCTTTTCAGTATGCATCACACCCCCCCATGTGCATTAGGTGTGATGCATCGCACCCTGACCATGGAGCAGGTGAGATGGTCCATTTTTGACCAATTCTGAGTAGTTTTTCATGGAGAACGACTAGGAGATGATGTAATCAGCTGACCTTGTTCCTTTAGGGTATGAAACAACAATTTTAGGGTCTTATAAGCCCTTGGTTTATGGATATATGTGACTAGGGTTGCAGTGCCCAAATATGTCTATAACAGGTACCTTGGTGCTTTCATACATCAATGGAAAGTTTCCTCACTCTTGGTGACACATTTACATCATTGGCCTTTGACCAAAATATTTTTTATGGTTTTCGACATCAACTCATTTATTCACACCATATAGATTGTACTAGAGTACCTTGAGAGCCATTAACATCATCAATCATTTCTCTCATGTCTGTTAATGATTTACATCATTAGCTAGTAATTAGATGGTGTCTACCATGTTTGAATCCATCTCATTGATTCACATGGTTAGACTCATAGATTGGTTGGTTGGTTGTATAAATGAGATAGAATACCCTAGATATAGTTTCATCCATCCAGCCTATAATTTCAAGAGTAATACAAGATCACAATGTAGAATGGCTAGGATCATACAAACATTCATCCAGTCATGGGTTCACCATCAGTCATCTATGGACATATCCTTTGGTCAATTTACATGCAATGTTAGTTTATGTGTTGAGTATGGGTATGCCTCCCTCAACAAAGATGTCATGATGTAAATGTATTGTAAAAGATAATGATATCATCGATTGTTCTTCATCCTGACCACAAGGTAAAGAACTTCCGTCATCAGTTATCATTCCTAACTTTGCACTTTAAGGGGAAATCTGTTATAGGCCATTTTGTCACATTTGGTCAATAGGCCTTCAACGGGATCAATCAACATCCTTTGACCTCCTTCTCATCATCATAGCATAAAGCCCTAAGAATGACTCATTCTTATTCCCAATTTTTTTCCTGAAAAAACCTTACTTTAGTCATTTTAAGGACCAACACTCCCTAGCCTCCTATTGGACAGTGTTGACAACCAAGTTTCTCCACTATGGAATACGTTGATCACCTATGGTTTACTCCACTATGCACGTGTGTTGGTTCTAGAAATTTGGGAAAAAGAGAGATAATATCGAAACCTCTTCTTCCATAAGCTTCCAGGATATGTTGTAACCATTTACCTAAGATAAAAGTCTTAAATCCTCTCCTATCCTACCTTGGAGTTTTCATCCCTTATCCCTTGATCTCATCCTCCCAACAAGAGTGTATCTTAATCCCTAATTGGTAAAAGGATAAGAATTCATGAACTACCTCCTTCACCTATATATTTACTGCCATCCATAGGCAAGGGTTGGCTTTTGGAGAGTGATTCTACCCTAATGTTGTTGATTTGGGAGATATCTTCCCATGCGTTAGGGTGATTAGAGGTACATTTTGTGGAAAATAAAGGACAAGTCAACTTGGAGGAGTTCCTTTATAGGATCAACACCTATTTTGGTTTGTAACTCACTCTATTTATATTAATGTAAACATTTATTTGTTTCCTATATATGATGTTATGGTTTCATATATTTCAATACCATGTTGATCTATTGAATAAAGTGATTAGATGACGCTACATAGATTCTATGGATTATTGGCTTGTGTTATCTTACAATGCATGTTCTAATAATAAAATCTGGAGCTATTATTGGAGAATTAAAGCCAAGGAAGGAGCAAAGCATACGACATATCCCTGGTAGGATTCATCCTATTATCTATTTACTTTAACGTAAAAATTAGTGTCTTTGCCTTTATTTTGTTCTATGTCAGTCCATCGGGCCTAGGGAAGACACATATGTCTACAGTTGTATATTCCCCATAACAAGGTTGATTGTTTGATAACTTAATTTCGTGAAGGGTTATGCAGAGGGAACTATGTCGGGAAATCCACTACACCCAAAATATTAATAGTTTGTTTCTATTAGTCAACCTTATTTTCCGATGTTAATAAAAATGTGAGGGCATTTCATCAATGCCAAATCTTTTCTGTAAAGTAGAAATCAGTTTCCCCACCTCCAAAACCTATCCCTTCTGATGCCCTCTTTTAAAAAATAGGGGCTGGATTTTGTCAGGGAAACACATTTCCATAGAAGTGGTCAACATCGTTGGATATTGACTGCTACTGGTTACTTCGCAAAGTGGTTAGACATCATACCCATTAAGAAAACCAAGGATGCAATCATTATGAACTTCCTAGTTGAAAATATTTTCTCATGATTTAGTTGTCCTCAAAAAATCATTGCTAACAACCGATAATATTTACGTTAATCCACCTTTCTCAACTTCTATGACAATTATAACTTCATCCTTGGGCATTCAATATCCTATTAAACTCAAGGAAATGAGATGGATAAATCAACTAATAAGAATATTATGAAAATTTTAAAGAAACAGTTAATTCAAAGAGAAGAAACTTGAATGTCACACTAAAATATGCCCTTTGGGCTAATAGGATGAGTACCAAGAAATCAATTGGAACATCTCCTTTTCCTATGGTATATGGCATATATGTCACTATAACACTATACCTAGGTAATAAAGTAATGAAGTTATTTCAAGAGATAAATGAAGAATCTAAAAATTTATAGAGGAGGATCAATTAATTGATCTATTTTCAACAAGAGAGAGAACAAGTATACAACATGATAACTAAATATCAAGAAGACATCAAAAAATTGTTTGACAAGAAATCCAAAGAGAGAAATTTTCTCCTCGGGGCTCTAGTAATGAAATGTTATAAAAAAAAAATGAAGATCGTGAGAAACACAGGAAATTTTATAATATTTGGCTTAGTCTGTTCATATTGATATGGTTGAGGGGGGAAACTATTTCTTCCTTATAAACTTCGATAATGATGTAATTGTCCCTTTAGATAATGTCCAGTGCCTCAAATATTATTGCACCTACAAGTTAATAATAATAATACAATAAATGTAAATAGAAAACATATAAATCAAAATAGTAGTCTTTATTTTTTGCAACTATTATGATCAGGGGAATAATTTCTCGTTAGTATGTTGAATTCATTATTTAGAGATAGCCTATTTAATCAAAAACAATTACATACTTTGATCTATTAGAATATTCTTATCACTATTTTGTATTTTGTGTTGAACTTTGGTGTTACTCACCACTTAAAATATTATCCCTCGACTGTAAATCATTATTTCTCCCTACATGAGATATTTCATTTCCACTATACCATACCTGAGATAGTTACTTATACCTTCTTACAGTGGGGTATGCTAACAACTCCATTGGGGCTATGGACACTTAATGGCATCAAAGCAATGTTAATGGAATTGGGTTTTCCGGGTGTGTGATCTTCCCACCACCTTATGCAGTGGTCACTCTGATGGGGTATGCTTGTTGAGAAATGGAAACAAGAAATTCCAATTTAATTTTTCCTTGAATTAAATTAAGAATTAAAATCCAATTCTATTCTCATAGCAACTTGTAAATAGTTAATCAAGTTTAATTAACTTAATTAGCTTTGGAATTTCAATTTGAAAGCCTTTTTGTAGTCATGTCTATGTTCTCCCTAAATTTTAGGGGTCTAGTATGAGTTTAAATTGAGTTGGAAATTAGATCACTCAGTTTACTGAGTTAAGTTCAGTTAAATTAGTTCCAAATTGTTTTTGAAATTTATAGAGGACTAACAGTAAGTTGGTGCACTAGTTCATCCTCTAGTACTACTCCAATTAACTGAATATTCCCTCATGAGAAACTCATGCATGTCAGTTCAGAGAAATACATAGTTGATACTAGAGTGCAGAAACAATGTACTATTAGTGGTATTATCTACTGGAGTGTAAATATCATGCATGCATCAAAGATTGATACTATTTTTGGATTGCACAATTTGGAAGCATGAATTCCCTTTAATATGGGCTATTCATCCTAGGAGTTACGCAAGAGATTAGGGGCTTGGAGAGCTACATAATTCGCTAAGTGTTGGCCAAGAGCAAGCTTGTGAGCTGAGAGAGTTGAGCATACTTGTGCGGAATTGTTCTAGTGAGAAAAATATTTGTATATTCACTCATATTATTGATATATGCAATACAGATAGTGGGGTTTTGAGTAGTGGCTTTCCCCATATACATCTTGTGTTATGTGCCATTGATTTATCTTCTTCTTGTTCATATTGTTTCATCGATCTATTGGCTTCCGCTGGTTGAAAGTAGAGGTAGATTCTTGTCCTATGCTTTAGTACATTGCTTGGGGTTGTGAATCTATAAGAAATCACACATGGTATCAGAGATAAGAATAATATACTAGAGGAGATTTCGAAGTTTTCAGTTTTGGGTACAAGTGAAATTCAAATTTGCAATACATACTTCAGGTGCGATAGATGGCATTCTATAGTTTGTGGCTTGAATATGCCTTGGAAGGAAACTCAAATTTTATAGCCTGGGGGGATAGAATGGAGGTTGTGCTAGGGGATAATGGCTTGAAGGAATTCATTGATTGAGAAATTCCTAAGCCAACAGCATTAGATGCACAGAATTTGGCTGAATGGAAGAAGTGTGTGGCAAAGGCGAGGTAGATAATCCTTAAGGGAGTTCGAGACCAAATTTTCTTAAGTATCCATGGAAAGGGAACTTCGTATGCTATGTGGAAAAAATTGATGGACTTGTATCAGAATAACAGTGACCAAAGAAAATTGGAACTAAAGGAAAAACTTCGAAAAATCAAAATGGAGAAAGGTGAGACAATTCCAAAATACTTGATCAAGTTCACTTGGTGTCATGATGAACTTGGAAGTGTTGGAATCATGATTTTCGAGGATGATATGGTGAGTCTTGATCTTCTAGGACTCCCAAAGAGTTAGCATAGTTCTCAGGGCTTTGTCAATGGTTGGGAGAAACCTCCAAATTTGATGTAGGAGGAGATCACAAGGAACACCAGGGATAGCACTTCATCAAAGAATAATGATGAAGAGAAGTGTTCCTTAGCAACTAAGGAGAAGAAGGGGAAAGGGAAAGCTTCCCATTCCAAACCATATTACTATAATGGAGGTAAGAAGAAAGACATGATGAAGGTTAAGATCTTTCATTGTCATGAGCTGGGCCATTTTGCTACAAATTGTCCACTCAAGAAGTCCAAGAAGAAGTCCTCAACAGGAGAAGCAGGTGAGGCTTTGTCCTCTCAATTTGAATTGGAATTTTCCCTCATTGCATGCATGGTGTAATCAATTATGGGAAGTGTATGTTACTTAGACAGTGGAGCTTCATTCCACATGACTGGTGATAAGGAGTTATTCAGTGACCTGGATGAAAAAGATCTCCAGATGCATATCAAGATGGGTGACGATGGGAAGTATAGTGTTACTAGATTGGGCACGATTACTTTTCAGAGGGAGCATGGGGCTCCACTCACCTTGAAGAATGTTATGTATGTACCCAGGTTGAAGAAGAATTTGGTATCCATTTCCATGCTTGAGGATAGAGGTTATGATGTGATCTTCTCAAAAGTAAAGGCGTTCCTTTGACACATAGCCAAGGGTCAAGTAAAGAAGTTAGGGATTTGTGTGAAGAATATATATAAGCTAGAGGTAGAGGAGTTTACTACTTTGAGCACAAAAGTAGAAAGGGTGTAGATCCAAAATGTTGGCAAGTTGTGGCATAGGCAATTGGGCCACTTGTGTTATGGGGCTTTGAAGATATTTAGTAGATCTCTACCAGTCTTCCCAAAGGCACACTTGAGAAAGTTTATACATGCAAGGGGTGTACTTTGGGAAAATACACCAATTATTCCTTTCACGACAGAGACAGTTGAGCAGAGGATATTCTAGAGTGAGTCCATTCAGATGTGCATGGACCATTATTCACAACATCCACAGCCAAACACAGGTATTATGTTATATTTGTTGATGCCTATTCTCATAAATGTTGGATATTTTTCATGCAGAAAAAAGGATCAAACTTTCACAAAGTTTTGTGAGTTTAAAGCATTCATGGAGAAAGAGTCGGGAAACAAGGTTAAAGCTCTATGGAGTGATAACGGTGGTGAGTATGTCTCAAACAAGTTTAAGAACTTCTGTGCATAGTAAGGGATTAAACGGGAGTTGATGGCACCCCATAACACTTAGCAGAATGGGGTGGCTGAGATGAAGAACACAAGCATAGTAGGGGCACCGAGGTTGATGTTGCATGATTAGGGAATACCACTAAAATTGTGGTCTAAGGCATGCAACACAATGGTTTATATTCAAAACCATAGCCCACAGCAGATACTTCAGATGAAGACACAAACGAGAATTATTCTGGTAAGAGGCCAGATGTTGGTCACTTCAATATTTTTGGGTCATCGGTATATTTCCATGTGACCAAGGATGCATGGAAGATGATTGAGCCTATATCAGAGTTGGGGGTATTTGTGGGGTACACTTATACACCTCACAACTATCGGGTGCACTTGCTGATCAGTGGGATGATAGTGGTTTGCAGGGATGTCAGATTCGATGAGGAGAAGGCCATGTGAGCTTCCCTTGAGAGGGAGTCTGAGCTACATGCGGAGGTGGATATTTTAGCTCCTAAGGTTGAGGAGCCTCAGATCGATGTGGAGTAGCCACATGCATAGGATCTGGGAGTGGAGAGATCCGCTTAGGCAAATTCTTCCAAAGTTGAAAGAAAGCGAACCAAAGAGATTGATAGATTTTTGGATGATGCACGGGAGAATGTGTGAGAACCCACTTCTTAGTGTAGGCAAAGGAGGTCACCTGAGAGGTACACTGGCTACATGGCTCTTATGGGTGAACGTGTTGTGACAGAACAATCTCCCTTTAAGGAAACAGTGCAACAGTCGGTTTGGGTTGATGCCATGGTGGAGGAGTATGACTCCATAGTGTGTAACATTGTATGGGATGTGGTCCCGAGACTGGGGGACAAGTTAGTGGTTAGATCGTGTTGGCTTTACAAGGTAAAGAAATATGTAGATGGTAGCATGGAGAAGCATAAGGCTAGATTTGTGGACCGTGGCTTTTCACAGGTAGAGAGGATTGACTATAATGGGATCTTTGCTCCTGTTGCAAGGTACTCTTCAATCAAATCTATATTTGTACTATCAGCACAGATGGGTTGGAAGATACATCAGATGGATGTGAAGACAGCCTTCCTTAATGGCATGATTAAGGAAGAGGTGTGCATAGAGCAGCCTGAAGTTTTTGAGACCTTTGACCATGAGTCAAATGTGTATCGGCTCAAGAGAGCGTTGTATGGATTGTAGCAAGCACCCCATTCTTGGTACACAAAAATAGATAGCTACTTCACCAGGTTGGGCTTCATGAAGAGTGAAGCAGATGTGAACCTACACCACATAGTGGTGGAAGGCAAGTTGTTGAACATTGTACTTTATGTTGATGATCTCATATTGACAATTGGTGATCAGATGATCAATTCTTGCAAGGAGGACCTTGCAAGAGAGTTTGAGATGAAGGACATGGGGCTCATGCTTTACTTTCTTGGCATGGAGGTATGGCAGGGAGATGGGGAGTTTTTCATGTCTCAGGGAAAGTATGCCAATGAGATACTCATGAGACTCCCCATGGAGAGAAGTAAACCCATGGAGACTCCTCTAGCAGGTAACTGGAGAAAGGAGGATGCTACTTCAAGGGAAGTAGTGGAAGCTACTATTTACAGATAGCTTGTGGATTCACTCATGTACTTGGTGAACACACAACCAGATATGTGTTATGTAGTTAACCAGCTTAGTCAAGTGATGGTTAGGCCTACTATGTTGTATTGGAAGGTGGTAAAGCATGTGTTGAGATACCTCAGGGGCACTTCTCAGTATGGATTATGGTATAGACAGATAGAGGGAGTGAAGTTTCAAGGCTGCACTGATGCAGATTGGGAAGGGATTCCATCTAACAGGAAGAGCACATCAGGAGGGATCTTCAATATTGGGTCAATGGCAGTTTCTTGGTACAACAGGAAATAGCTATTGGTTGCACTTAGTTCGGCAGAGGCAGAGTACATGGCTGTGAGTCAGGCAATATGTGAGGCCATCTAAATGAGGAAGATCCTGGTTGGTTTGTTTGGTCAGCAGATGGATCCAACTATCGTTTACTGCGATTATCAGAGTTGTATCAAACTCTCTGAAAATACAGTTTTTCATGATCAGTCCAATCGTATTGATATTTGATATCATCATCCGAAAGATTGTTTATTGAGGCATATGATGTTTTTAGAGTACATTCCCATGAAAGAGCAAGATGCTGACATTTTGACAAAGGAATTGTCAGGATGTAAATTCAAGTTTCACAGAGACAGGATTAGGGTAATTGATAATCCCTTTCTTGTTGAGAGGGAGCGTTGAGAAATGGAAACAAGAAATTCCAGTTTAATTGTCATTGAATTAAACTGGCAATTAAAATCGAATTCTACTCTCATAACAACTTGTAAATAGTTGATTAAGTTTAATTAACTTAATTAGCTTAGGAATTTCAAGTTGCAATTCTTTCTGTAGTCATGTATATGTTCTCCCTAAATTTTAGGGGTCCAATATGAGTTTAAATTGAATTGGAAATTAGAACACTCAATTTACAGAGTTAATTTATGTTAAATTAGTTCCAAATTGTTTTGGCAACTAATAGAGGACTAATATTCAATTGGTACACTAGTGCATCCACCAGTGCTACTCCAGTTAACTGAAGATTCCCTCATGAGAAACTCATACATGTTAGTTCAAAGAATGACCTAGTTGAGACTAGAGTGCAAGGACAATGTACTATGAGTGGTGTTATTTACTAGAGTGTAAATATCATGCATGCATAAGAGATTGATCCTATGTTTTGATTGTGTAATTTTGGAAGCATGAATTCCCTTTAAATATGGGTTATTCATCCTCAGAATTATGCAAGAGATTAGGGTATTGGAGAGTTGTAGAATTGGCTAAGTGTTAGCCAAGTGCTAGCTTGTGAGCTGAGAGAGTTGAGCATACTTGTGCGAAATTGTTCTAGTGAGAACAATCTTTGTATCTTCACTCATATTTATGATATATGCAACATAGATAGCGAGGTTTTGAGCAATGTCTTTCCCGATATACATCTTTTGTTATGTGCCATTGATTTAACTTCTTCTTGTTGATAAATTTTTCATCAATCTATTGGCATCCGCTGGTTAAAAGTAGAAGTAGATTCTTGTCCTATGCTTTAGTACATTGCATGATCTTGTGAATTGATGGGAAATCATACAATGCTAACAACTTCGTTTGAGGTATGGACCCTCTCTAGCAGTGGAGAATTGTTAGTGGCATTAGGTTTTACCAGTATGTCATCTTCCTATCTTGCTAAACAAAATCATAATTAAAACATTCATAAATACAAAACATAATCAATTAGCTAATTGTTTAAGAAGATACATAATGGAGGATCACTTCCATAAGATCCAACAAGGAGGATATAGGTCGCGTGTACTATGGCATGAAAATTGACTTCATCGAGGCTATGGATGCCTATTGATAGTAAAACAATGTTCAACATGAAAGATCATGTATAAGTTGTTCCTAAAAGGGTCATTATCCCTTGCGTTTACAATATCTAAATCAAATATTTTAGTGTGATAGCTACCATTTTGTATATCATTTTAACTAATAGAGTTCTTTTCTAATATGAAACTTATATAAAATTGAAAACATGAGAATATATAACTAGATTTGTCTTATATATTGATTTGAAAAATCTTATACTGACTCATTCCCTTGACTATTAATTAGTTTTTCACCTATATAAAAGATAAACATGATAAAAAATCTGAAAATTTGAAAGAAACATTCTCAAATTTTTAGAAAAACTTCATTATATGCATATATGTATAGGTAGTAGAACAGTTAAAAGGTATCACCCATTTACACATCTATTATATAGAATTCACAATTCCTTTTCAAGAGTGGGTTAATCCAAAACTAAAGAAATTATTATAATTTTTACAATAAAAAAGAAACTCTTAGCTTTTAAACATGTTAGTATATTATAACAATTATTCCTTCCATGTAGTGGTTGGAGTTAGCTAAAGGACTACTCCCCTCATTACCCACTACATACAGCTCATGAACAGTTTCATACTTTCATGGCATACATACAGCTCATGAACGGTTTCATACTTTCATGGCATGATGGCCAGATTTTCCTTAATATGAGATATTTCCACCTACACTTCCTCCATCACCCTAAGAAGACAATCGAGTTTCTCGTACAATGTCACACATCTACCACCTTTGGCTCTAGAAGTCTCCCTAATTTTTAATTTCTTCTAATAAAGTGTTTCACTAAAACTGCTTTGTCCTTAGAGAGTTTCAAACATATAGCGATGGAAAACTCATCTAGCAAGGCATTATACCATTTTCCTATATTTTATCAGAACCAACGTCAAATTATGTCACACTATCCCTTCTAACAGAT
Source organism: Pinus taeda (assembly GCA_000404065.3). Taxonomy (NCBI): domain Eukaryota; kingdom Viridiplantae; phylum Streptophyta; class Pinopsida; order Pinales; family Pinaceae; genus Pinus; species Pinus taeda. The sequence continues at coordinate 109,334 of APFE030429063.1, forward strand.
TTATGTATTGTGACCAGTATGGGAAATAAATTCACACGCATAAATTAGTCTAGTTGAATAACTAAATGTCACCACTCATACACTATCTCCATCAGCCCAATAGAAGGAACTTGGTCTTGGTTCTTACCATTCTTTAGGGAAATGGTATCCTTAGTTGGAGCCAATTGTTTTCACTTAAATTTTCTTAGGGATTAAATCTAACCACTCAATGAATTTGTGACCTTTACGATAGCTAAATTTTGAATTTACAACATTGAAAGTAGATTTGATTCAATATTCCTATTTCCTTTTCACCAAATCTAATGATTTATTAAACTATCATAGCCATAAGATCAAAAGTTGATTGAAATCATGTCGATGGATGTCATATTTCATCGAGTACATAAATGTGCCCTGTTTAATTGCCACTTTTCCACCTAACATTGTATAATAATCTAATCACTTATGATCTGATGACTCGTATACTTCATTGGGTCAGAAAGTATGCACTCTTTAATACCCTTTCTCACACTCGATGAGATCTAGAAATCCATTCCTATATTGATCAATGACGGTTACTCCATATTGGATATGAACTTGGATGCAATTTAAGCAAAGAATTGGGAATGATGGATGGGACTGTGCACGGATACCGTAAAAACATTTAATGCAAATATCGATAGTTTAATTAACATTGCATACATTATGTCAGCATATTAACACCACATTCATAGCACACTCCTAAGTCCTCCTACCAAATTTAATTTGTATTCTCCTTATTAGGACCCCATTTTCCTTTGCATGCAGTTTAGCCTGGATCAGAATCTTATGTCCTTCATAACATGATGAACTAGAATTACATTTCAGCCTAGTTATCTCATAAAGGTCAGGTAGGTACCCAAGTCATTACCCTACTAGGATTCTTCATTTTAGAGGAAACTTATAGACAAGATTATAAAAATGTTGGAGGAATCATATAAGGAAGTTTATATAAATGAACTAGCCCAAATTAGGGATACCCTCGTAAGGAATACTGATATTCTAACTCTGAAATGGACTTTGAGTGTACCATCCAAGATATTTTGGGAAGATGAGCATTTGGTTAAGTCAAGAGTTTTTGCAGTTGTTGTACCTGTAACTCACTTTGACCCAAACTCCCTTTCTATTCTTGTTGAATTTTTTTATTCTCAAACTAGGAATATTACTTTTGTTGTAACTAATGGAATTTTCTTAGAAATTTATGATTCACGTGAAATTCACCAATATGTTAAATTCTCCCACTAGTGGTGTAGACATTATGGATAAGAAATTCGATGAAGACTTCTTAAATTGAGTAAAATATGAGAAACTCAAATTATTTCAATATTTACTCAAGGCTCCAATTGAAAATCAGAGAATAGAGTTATCCTTCCTCACCAACTTATTGAAACCCTTTTTTCAGATGATGATGTCCCTCTTAGCTGTGATTTTTGGTATTTTGATTCACTTTATAATGGATGGAACCATGTTCATGACTATCAGGCTTATAATCTTGAAACCAAAGGAAATAACCATCAATTTACCTAGATATGTAGCTAGAAGCACAATTTTAGACCTTAGCACCACCGTTCGTTTCAAAGTATATATGCACTGCACCTACTTAGTGCATTTGGTCTTATTTAACTACCCTTCATATTTTTTATCTTCACAATTGGCAAAAGGGGTCAAAGATAAAAAAGGAAACACAAAATAAATTTATAGTTAAACTAATATTTTGTATCCTTGGAGAATCCCTAGAAGCTATGTTCAATTCATTGACCGTTCTCTTTCTACCTTCAGGTGAAATTATTAAACAAAACCCCAAATAGAATATTAGAGGAGGCAAGAAGAATTTTACAGCTAACTAAAGAAGACAATATTGGTATTTGATTCCTTTTCCTCAACTATTTAGTCATTAGAATCTATGGTTTCGAAAAACAACCTTACCTCCTCCCTAAGTTTATTATTCCACTAATATTTTCTTATGAAGTACTAAGGGAAAGGATTACTATAATTGATTTCCATTTTTTTCCAAGAATAAAAAGGAACTTTTTAGTTTTCCTGGTGCATTTTTCTCTCTAATTACTAGACATATGACAACTATTGATATGATTGACAGAGAAATGTCATTGCTTGGTCTGGCACATGATATGTGCTAGAAATATGACCCTCATGGCATCATTGACAACTTAAAGAAAAAGGTTGTTTTGTCTGCTTATATTCATGAGCCTAGCTTAGAAGTTGAATAGATGGATAATGTTTTCCCTCTACCTCATATTAAGAAAGATCAATTAAATATGTAGGTGGCCACAAGACAAAATGAAAAGGAAATGCACAAAGAAGGGGAGACAAATAAATTCATTATTCCATGGATAGTTCAATCTAAAGATGTAGAACATTCCCAACCTTTGACTATATCACCAATAAATGCTATGAAAATAAATCCCTATGCATTACATCTAGAATAAACAAAATAAACAGTCAAGGAAAGAGAAGATGAAGACAATGAGATTGAAATTTTTGAGAGAGAAACTGAAAAACTATCCAAGGAAATCCAACAAACCCTCGAGGAATCACAACCCAAAGACTTTGGATACTAAGAGTTATCAGTCAAGCATAGTTTATTAAAGAAAAAGATATGAAAAATATAGGGAAAGAATTGATGCACCTACCAAAAGAGGCACATGTGGTAGAGAACATCGTGTTGGGGAAATGTCTCCCACCACAACTCCAAGAATTATTTCCTCAACAAATTTTGAAAGAAACATGTTCAATATTTCTATGATACAACCATGGGTATATGATAATAAAGGATTATTAAGTTCCAGAACATCTTCCTCGAATATTAATCTTGGTAAATTAATTAAATATGATATGACAAATTGGCAGAGACAAACTTGTGAAGTTGTGGCGTGGAGATTATTAAGTTCAAATGCTAGTAACAAGAAGTTGCAATCCATTCTTGAAAAGGTCACAGAAAAAATATAGGGTGCATGAGTGGTGCTGAGAACTAAATTCAATTGAATGAAAGAGGTGGAATACAAAATACTAAAGCAATCAGGACATCCAAAAGATGGCAGCTCCATTAGAAAGTTGTTAAAGGATAAAGATAAAGAAATATAGAGCATGAAGGTAGCTACCAAGATCCTTGATTATGACACAAACAATTTAATAGCAACCTTTGAATGAAGGAATGAATTGAGAAAAAATTGCAAGTAATGCAAAAGTCCCTTGATTTGAAAGAAGTCCAACCCATTAAAAAATGGTAGACAAACTTAGAAAGAATTTGAAGAAAAATTGAAGAAACATCTTAACATAATTGAAGAATACAAAACTTCTATAAAAAAGACTACAATAGATGCAACAAATTTACATAGTTTAAATATCTCTTAGATTAAAAGCTCGCAACTGGAACAAAAGATCAAAGAACTAGTGTTCAAGAAAGCATTGATTGAAACAAAATGGTCACAACAAGTGGAGATAAAGGTTGAGACAGATTAGGAGATACAAAAAAATCTAAAAGAAAAATAAGATGAAAGTAAATCCCTTCAGGAGATCATAAAAAATACTTCAACAAGCAAATTAGTCTTAATCAAATCCAAAGAAATAATATGGGAACAAATTGACCAAAAGATATCTCATGTTAGATCATATGCCAAGATCCTATCAGAATGTGAGAAGGTGATAATGAAAACTTCCAACATTGATCCCAAACATTTTACTTCTCAATTGGAGGAAAGGTTGAAGGATGAAAATCAACTCATTAATTTCATCAACTCACTCAAAGAAGATACACTCAACGATATGAACTTACTTGCAAGAGAAGAATGTATTTTCACCCTCTCCATGGTAAATGAGAATAAAAAATGTCTCTTAGAGATGAGGCAATAATTTCAAAGGGATACAAAGGTTATTGACGACTTTATAGTTGAATGGAGTTATTTGGAAAAAATTGGCATTCCTTCTTTCTCGGGAAACAAAAATTGGATAATTTTAGAGGAATATTTCCTAGATAATACTTGTGATATTCTAATCAAAAGGATTTTTATTTGATAAAATAAGTGCTTGAAACTTTGTTTGTTGATGAGATTCCAACATTACCTAGTATTGTCTATTTATTTATATTTTTCTCTATATACTTACGTTTATAATATATATTATGGCATTAAATGGCTAAGGAAGCATCCAAAGAAAGAAAAAGAGACATAAGGATAGAAAACAATTAGCCACTTCCCCTAATGCATGTTGAGAATGCATTGGACCATGGAAGGGGAATTTCAAGTTGGTGGTGTTATATTCCAAAGTAGAGACAATCATATCCATAGAAGATTACAAAGTTCATCAACTGTCCCTGCTAGCATATCATATTCCATACACAAATATCATGGAATTGAGTATGCAGGTGACTCATATGCTGCATAAACAAATGCACAAAACTAATGATATAGTCAGGAAGTTACAAGAGTTGTACAACAAGGTGAGAAACTAGTTGAAGTATGAACGGATGGTAGTAGATCTAGGAAAATGAAGATAAAAAACTTCGAGGATAAAATCACTCACCCCGATACATATCCTAATTATTTCAAGAAAAATAAAACCATGTTGGAGCACAATGATAGGGAGATAGCCTCCATGAAAAATAAGCTCAAGATTCTAGATTCACACCCCTTACAAAAATATGAGTTGGAATAGGTGGAGAAAGAGAACTAGGAGCTAAATAAAAATCTCCATGATGCGTTGATAAATAATAAATAATTAAAAGACCAAGTTATGCTACTAGAGGCACAAGTCCAAGTAATCAAGGAAGAGATAAGTGAGATTTCTTAGTCCCACCAAACCCCTGATGTTTCAGATGGGAAAGTGGAACCAATGATAGTATTTTAGGATGCCCAAAAGTTTGAATTTCTACTCTTAAATTGAGAGAAATAATTGGATAAAAAGGAAGAAGAAGTATAGAATGCCAATATGGAATTGTACTAGATGCAAGAGTATGTTCATAAAAATGAAGCATATTTATTGGTTTTGAGGAAGCACCCCAATAAAATCCTCTTTTAAGCGATGGGAGAGGATAATGAAGGTATTTGAGAATGTTAGGCCCTTATACTACTAGTGTAACCCCTTATTGTTATTAGTACAAACCCCTTATTATATTGATGTACCCATGTGAGTGCCCATATGTTACTATTGTTCCCCATAGAAAGCCCAAATTGTTATTATTGTGCCCCTTACATTAATTAATTGTTATGTCGGCTCTGATATATATGACCCCTAGACTCCTATATATAGAAAGGAGGTCTTCTCATTTGTATCATCCAAGAATTGTTCATTTATGTAATGTAAAGGAGGTTGCCCCGTTGAAGAGGCTGAATTCTAAGGCATTGATCCATCTTTTCTATCTTTTTGTGAGTCGGTTTCATAACATTTGGTATTAGAGCTTTGAATTCTAGGGTTTCACTACTCCAAAAAGGTCATCATGGAATTTGCACTATAACTTCTTTTCTGTGATGCTTCAGATGCTAAAAAAAACCCATTTGGGCCGAAATCGTTCTAAACTGCAGGTCTGAATTCTAGAGCTTTTCACACTATATTTGCAAAGATATGATCTGAGGAAGTTAGCATTGTTGCAGATTCCTGAATTACATTCCAAACAGGTGGCCTGGGGAAAATAGTCATAACTTTTGTTTTGAGCATCAAATTGAAATTTAGTAAGAAGTTATCAAAATAGGATGGATTGTAGTTTCCTGTGTATATTTTTCAAATACTAAGGTCAAAATAGTGACACGTGGTACTTCCTACAAGCTCGCTCTTCTGAAAAGGTATATAATCAAGGCATCTTGGGAGATTGTGCATAACTCTTTCTTGGAGAATCTAAATTCGATCAGACTAGTGGAATTGGAAAGAGGACACAGAGGGCTACTATAGATCACAATTTCAGAACTGGAAGAGCCGAAATTATAGAGTTATAGTGATTTCAATATCGAGCTCCTAAAATCAAGAAAAGGTGATATGAGGAAGTTTGATGGCAAGGATCCGGTAAATTGGATACTTTAGATGGAGCAATATTTTGATCTACATGGTGTACCACTGTTACAAAAGTTATGTATTGCATCTTCACATTTAGAACCGGATCAATTTTTATGGTATAAAGGGATTTTTTCTCGTAAACAACTTGTTACATGGTCAATTTTCACAAAGGAAATGATAGCACATTATGAGGATACAAAGAGAAACACCTTCTTTAGAGAAACACCACAACAATTGGAAAGAGTAAAAGGGCTTTGTTACATAGTGGA
>APFE030429076.1:0-15812 GCA_000404065.3 Pinus taeda
GGGCTCAATAATAATAATAAAATAAAACAATACCATGGGCCAAAACCATAACAAACCAATACCATCAACTCAATACTAAGGATCAACACGTCTGTCGAGATGCCATGGTCCAAAAGCCATAGGTTCAAATTCCAAGGACTAACTACCATGGACCAAAGGTAAGTTTTCCCACATGAAATAAACTTTTCTCCATAGGTTCAAATTTCAAGGACTAACTACCATGGACCAAAGGTAAGTTTTCCCACATGAAATAAACTTTTCTCTGCATAAAATTCCGTGAACTTTTCTCCACATGAATAAACCTTTTAATTCTCATCATATTGAGAGCCATGCCATGGGTGTTGCCATCAAGTACAACATCTGTAACATACAACTATACCAGAAACATAATGCCAACAATCTCCCCCTTTGGACTTGATGGCAAAGCTTACTTGTGAACTGTCATCTGATCCCTTTTTGTTGTCCAGTAACCCATGCACTCTGTCACATCTGATATTTCTTCTGTAGATTCATCTGAATGTATACAAGTGAGATGATCTTCTATGAGAGGGTTTCCATCAAGTACAACACATGTATCATAATGCCAACAATAAATTCGATAACTTAATAAATTATGACAAGAGCCATGGATACCCTAAATCATATAACCATCATATAAACCATGGAATGTCAGCCATAATGCCAAAATGATAACTAGTACAAGTGATCATAAATCACAATAGGAAAATATCTATTATTAGCGTACGAAAATGCCAACCAAGTCAGGTACTTCCACGTAGCACTTGACCATAGATTTGGTTGAATCAAGTATCTCTTTCATCCATTCACCCCCACAACATATTCCAAACATGAATGTGGGATCTCATAGAATAAACCCAAAAAAAACCAACCAGGTCTTCCAGAGGCCAAACCTCCTTAACCTTCCACCACAATGATTCCACCTTTACGATTTGGAAATCATTAGCATGAACCAGATCAGTCTCTACCCATGTTATCGAGGGCTCCAAGAACTAGTAAATCAACCCATAGATTTTCAAGGCTCCAGAGCATTTGTTCCAACCATAGCTCTAGGGACTAGTAAATAAACCCACTAAGGGCTCCATAACATTTCTCCCAACTAACAACTCTAGGAACTAGTAGCTCAATCCAAACCATTCTAGGGATTGTAGACCATTTGTTCCAACCCATATCTATAGGGAACATGAGCACCAATCAGAAAAATAAAAAGTGGGAAACAAACATCACCATGGCTATCCAAGAAATGGAAAGGCAAGGCTAAAACAATTGTCACTCCAGGAAACTATCCATGCCAATGACAACACATAACCAGAGAATCGCATGCTTATACCATGTATCCAAATATAAACAAGGAAATCACACATACAACATGTTACCTGCAAAGTAGTCTAGTTGTAGCTGTTAACCCAATCGTTCTCTTGAACTCCTTTCTTTCCTTTTCCTTATTTCTCCAAATCTAAGTGAATACTAGAGTTCTCCAAGCATGCTGCAAGAATTATCTAAGTGTCCAAGAGTATGATAGAATGAGAGTGTGAAGAATAAGAGAGCCAAAAATAAAATTACCAAAAGTTGTAATGACCGAACTTGTGAACTGATTCTATGAAGCCTTTTTATTATTGATGCCTCTATTTTCTTCATTTTCCTTCATTTTTCATCTATTTTCCCTTGCATGAAAATATGTGTCTCTTCACCTTCGTTTTATCCTACTTTCCTTTACTTTCATAAATAAATACCAACTATTGCCACTTTGCCTTTGCTAATTTCCATATTCATTAATTAATCACAAGCGATACCCACTAAAGTGTCTTCCCAACATTCCAATTGGAATATGTGTCCCATGACCTCGGTCTTATTTTATTTACATGGAAAATAAACCAGTGGTTCTTACAATCCCACTAGAGTCAGGTTCAAGTATTGTCCTGGGCTGATTTAATTCCTTTCTCCAATTAGTATTTTGACTTGACTCCCTCGAGTCCCCATGGCCATTGACTCACTCCAATGCCATCCTCTTTGTACTTTAGATGTCAATTCTTATGCCCCTTTGCGCCATGACTCTTGCACATTCTTGGCGGTTCATTTCCATAGTGCCTTTCTTGACATCATTTGATTCTCATGCGTTGTCCTTAGAGCAATATTTATTCATACACTAGGTAAGTAGAATGTTGACACAATAATATTCCCATGCGCTGGCTGTAACCACCTATAACCACTAATAGATCTAGAAAAACACAACAATAATGATAAAATGGACACAACCAAACAACATTGGTAGGAAATATAACCATGGTGACCATAACAATGATTAACAACAAGGTTTCCTAGATTTGAACAAACACATTATATATATAAATTCATAACAAAAGGAAAATATTACATCGGCAACCACTAACACCCTGGCATCTTAATGCACTTGGAATAGAATTTTACATTATACTGGGCCTATCTTCTGACATCATAGGTTGCCCATATATACAAAGTAAAACCATACAAAATTATAAAAGAACATATATCATCCTTTCCAACTAATCACCTTCTAGAGGCTTCTAAAACAATTAAAAATTAGATAAAAATAGACGAAGCATTGTCCTCTCTCCTTGGATGCCACATTTCACTTCTATAATTATCTGGAATCAACTTTGGTTAGAGTAGTGGGTTGACGCTCCTACATCAAACTCCCTCACTTGAAAATTTTCATGATCTCCTAACCATGTGTTTCATTGCTGCATCTTGTCCATATTCTTCTTCTTTGATCTTCTTTTGCCACATGTATCTATGAGCTTTCCCCTATGCTCAAAAATGAGTTGTGACTGAGCCTCTACTAACACCTCAATGACTCTCCTCCTATGGCTTAGAATTTCGGCATCTTGGTTTTCCTCCTATGGAACGTCTCAAGCTTCCCTTGCTTGGTTGGTTGTTACACACTTTCTCACCTCCTTCGATAATTCTACCCACAACCGAAGCTGTTGAATTTCCCTTCTACAGTAAATGCTACATTCTTCCTGTGCTCTGAAACCACTTGATGAATACAAAACCAGTGGTATCCTCAATTCAATCCCCTCGTGGCTTCAATCTGGAAGACTTTAGGTTATGGGCCCATGATTTCTTTGATTTCTATAGCAGTGATATCACTCGCCAATTAAATCCCCAAACCTTCGACATGTCAACACTGTTAGAAAAATATAGGATTTCCATTCAACCTACCTCTCACCTGCTTCATCACATTCATGTTATTTCAATTGGTAAGCAATTCACCCAAATTCCTTCCATTATGGCCCAAAAAAATTCCTACTCCATATTGACGTTAATGTTGGGGCTCTATGCCTTGGTCAGGGTTAGCTATTTTCCATTTCCCTGAGACCTACTAACTGGTTCATGGCCCGGCAAGCCAATTGGGTCCCACTTGAGTCAGGATCAAGTTTGGTTGTGGCTTGGTTTACATCCTCTACTTAGAATTTTAGCCTAGATACCTTAAGCCCTAACCACCATTGACCCATTCCAATGCCATCCTCTATGCACTTTACCCGCCAGCATTCCTACCCCTTCACACCCTAACCTCTGCACATTTTCGATGATTCATTTCGATAGTGCCTCACTTAACCTCCTTTGATGCTCCCAAGTTGTCCTTAGAGTGATACTTATTCATACACTTGGTATGTATACTATTGACATGATAATATTCCCCTGCGCTGAATGTAGCCACCTGCAGTCATTGACAAATCTAAAAAAACATGACAATCATGATAAAATGGAAATGACCAAATAACACTGGAAGGAAATAAAACCACAATGACCATAACGATGTGTAATCGAAATGCTTCCTAGATTGAAACAAACACACACAAACATATATATAGATATATATGTATATGTATATATATACATGTTATAGTAAATATACTATTATATATACACCATACATACATACAGATGTATATATTATAGATATTATATATATATATATTATATATTATATATATGTATATGTATTGTATATGATATGTAGATTATATTACATATATGTATATGTATATGTTATGTATATTATATATTATATGTATGTGTATATATATATATTATATATATACAGTATACATTACCACACACAACATAAACTATATATATATATATATATATATATAATGTATACATATACATAATATACATATACATATATACATATATATATATATATTCTGACAACCTAATGGACATTTCCTAGAATTTCCATTATACTAGGCCCATCTTCTAACATCGTAGGCTGCCATATAAAGAAAAAAACCCTAACGAATTCTAACATAAAAGTATCATTTCTTCTGGTTAATCCATTTCTATAAGCTTCTAAAACAATTAAAAATTACGTAAAAATAGAGGAAACAATGTCCTCTCTCCTTGGTTGCCATGTTTCCCTTCCAAAATCATCTGGAGTCAACTTTACTTGGGGTGGTGGGTCGATGCTCCTACATCAAGCATACAAAAATGTTAAATTATATAACATTTTAATCACAAATTTAGGATGAAAATATATATCATTTTAATAAGAAATTTACTAAGCAATGATATATCATATTAATCATGGATATAGAAAGATTTGAGAAGGATGAAATCCCTTTTGGTACAAACCTCAATAGATTTCATCCCTCTCTACCTTTGTTAGATCTTTGGTTCAAATGGATCAATATTAGGATTTATGTGTGTGTGTGTGTGTGTGAGAGAGAGAGAGAGAGAGAGAGAGAGATTTTATTACATTTTTCAATACATAAATGGATTAAATGGCTTGAAATCCCCTCAAGCACCTAAATTTTGTAGACTATAGAGTTTCAACTAACAATTTTTTGCTAAATTTCAGACAAAATTGACCAAAATATATACTTGAAAAATGGTCAAAATGTAGAATAATGAAACTAAGTGAAATTTTTCACCATGAGGTATTTTTTTATCAATTGGTTTATATCATACTCACACACACAATTATTTATTTATTTATGTTTTGTCAACATATATAATATACACATATTTGACATTAACATATTTTAGTTAGCATGGGTATTGAAATCTCTAGATGGGGTGTTAGAGATGAGAGACGTGGTTAGGCATGCTACTTACATCCCACTATCTTACATGCCAGAGGGAAATGGAAATATTCCCCATTAAGTTATCATTCCTATGCATGCAAAGCACAATGAGTGGGACTCTATTCCTACACTTTGGTGAGCATGGGATACTAATGAGGATGGAAGATGGAACGAACAAACTAAAATGATTGAATTGGAGGTGTTTCATGGCATGTGATGAGCCTATCACGTAATATTTTTCACCAAGGAAATCCCTAATTGGAAGCAGGGGAAACCATTCATATTAATACTACCATAATGGGCTTATATATTCACTATTTTGTTTTGAATTTGGCTTAATTTTCCTCCAAAAGAAAGCATCTCCAGGAGGGATCAACATGCAATTAATCTTAGATTATTTGTTAGCAACTTTGTAATATTGATACAAGATGAATCAATCTCCTCTTCGGGTTGAAAAGTGTGATCCTACTAAAGTATTTTTCCTTCCATTCTCCCACTAGCAACATCATTGTGTATTGGAAGGATTCCCTAGGTAGGGTTCTTTGAGAAATCAAAAAGGGAAATTTAATAATTAATACATCAAGTACAGTCTTCACAAGCTCATTAGCTTCCAAATTCCTTGCCAGTGCCGAAATTGTATACTTATTTGGTAAAATGATGCTTGTCACTCATGACTCTAGGTGGTTGTCAGGTCTTTGTTTTCTCTTGCTTTATATCACCTTTTACTTACAAATCCCTCATTCTTTGGTTTAGTTTGAATGGTTATTGTCATGGTTTTGTGTGTTATTGGAGACAATAAAGTAAGTATTTACTATTTTCCACAATACCCTTATTTTAATGAGATTTAAACATTAAAACAATCATTAATCATAGTTCGTACGTTTGCAGTTTTAAACTTAGTTGATTACCTTTTTATGCATATGCCAACATGCATTGATCTTGCACTCACCTCCTTATACTATGCATTAGATTCCTGCACCAATTGGGGTTCCTTCACTCACGAGGATTTATGCACCATTTTATTATAAGCTATAGATTTCATAGACTCCAAACTATTCCTACACCATGCATCAAGTTCTTGCACTCACATTACTGCACTAGAGTCAAAGAATGCATAGACTACTTCAATTGTTCAAATTTGGAGAACATTACTTACCTGAAAGTTTGAATGTCAGTTCGAGGATATTTTGGGAAACAATTTTTCATCAACATCGCACTTATTTTTCACCACCAGTCATAGATTGAGAAAAGAGGAGCCATTGCCCAAAATAGTCCCTCATGTACCAAACTCAGTCCTCTAGTCGAAACTTAGTTGCACTAGAAGTAGATTCGACTTTTATCCATGGAAATTTGTTACGATTTGTAATCTTTATTTGATTGTCTTGTGAATAGGTTGATTTGTAATTTAAATATCTACATAAACTTAAAGATGGCCTTGAGCTTGGAGAGAGATGGTTCCAATGTAACATTACACGAATATAGTTAATCTGTGGATTTCTCCTTCTATTTTCTGGAGTCTGATCTTTGCTTGCACCATGTAAAGAGTGAGCTTTCAAATATTAATCAAAGAACTTCATGATAGGTTTTGTTTAATTATGATATACTTTTTATGATTATAAACTTTGCGTGAACTAAATTGTTAACATAGGGTGCGAGTTTGTCGAGCTTCCCGCTAGACCAGCACGACACCACTCTGATTTGATGAGATTAGGGTATCTTATGCTTTTTTGAGTGAATATATTGAATTTTTCATTTATTGTGTGGCATGGTGTGCTTAATGTTAGATCTGTAGGGTCTCTTAAATCGATTTTCATTCCGATCTCTTCTTACTTTACTTGTGGAAACTATCACCTAGTATAGAGTGAATTTGTATGAAAATTTCTATGTCAACGATCTACCATTTTTTTTAATTATGCATATTAATGCTGTGTAATCCTTATAATATATTGTGCAATTTGAATTGCTCGTTCTGATTTCTACTTTGGCTAATGAGACTTTGTTTCTCTAGGTGACGAACATGTATCATTTGATTTAGCTAGAACTTGAGTTTTTTGTAATACTGCAATGATTTTGATGAAGGATGCATAGGGTATCCGATGTTAGGCTATAGGAGTTGGTGTGATTTTCATCCATCAAAATTATTCTAGTTCTAAATGCTTGAATTGGTCCCAAAATGTGTTGAGGGCTTGACAATTCGATCTTCGTGCACTACTTATCATTATTGGAAGACCTCTATGATTTTGAGGCTTGCATTAATGCATATATTTTTCAATAAATGGTAACTCGTGAATTGGAAGATTCATCTTTTGAATATTCATTTGATGGGTTTTCTTCTAGATGTTATTTATTTCAAAAACAAGATAATTTCTACATTATGAAAGAAAGTGGAAATATTTAAATTAGGTATATTTTATTTTCACAATAAACACAATTAACAATGTGTGATGATGCTTTTGTAAGCCAAATTCTAACCTCCTCAAAGCTTTTGTGCATCAAGGTGGGTTGGATAGAACTAGTGCAGAATTGTTAAAATAGTTTTTTGTTTCCTAATTTTCTTTCCATGAAGAATGGAGTGGATTTATCTTGAATTCAAATTTCTTTCATCATTTATAATATGCCTCTTTTATTTCGTTAAGTTTGAATTGGTAGGAAATTCTTGGTTTCCAGTTAAACAATAGTTAGGATTTACCTTTTGTTTTTCAATAGTAAGGGTTTCTTTTACAAATTTTTAATAATGTAGGTTTGCCTTTTGTTTTACAAATGTTATATTAATATTTGTTTTCAACTGTTAGGACTGGCGTTTATGCCTTCTGAAGTTTCCTTTGAAGTGAAAGATTCAATTTAATTTTATGATATTGATGCACAAGTTAGACTAGAATTTGATTTGCAGGTTGATGGGGGCTATCTTTGGTATTTATAGTGATGGGCCTCGAAGTTTACGAACTCCCTAATTGATAATTCAATGGTAAGTTTTTTATTATGCTTCACATTTTTCCATCATTGCCAGGGAGGCACTTAGGGGATTGACCTTGGTAACTTGCTGCAGTTTGGTTTTCTTTTCACCTAGTTTCTCTTGCAAGTTTTTGTTCTTTGAATTTATTTCTTTTGTGCATATCTTGGTTATTTTAAGGTTTTTAATTTCTTTGGTTCTATAAGAACCCCCTATATATATACCTTTCCATTGTGCTGACATAATATGCCAATTGGTTTGTTGAGAATAGGAAAATAGTATTTTAAGGAATCATAAAATGAGGAGTTTTGGTGCCGCTATAGAGATATACAAATCACCCAATGAAGAACTCACAAGTGAAGAATTTATTATTTTTCTTTAACATAAAAATAATATTATTAAATATTTGATTTCAATATTGGATGAATTGTAGGGAGAACTAAAAAAGGATGAAGAATCATTATTGATCTATTGTTCCAACTATATGAAGAAACACTTCCTTGGAAAGTGTCCACTTAGTAGCCTAAAAGTTTATAGAATTTTTGAAGAGGCTCACGCAACACAACATTTCTCATCACTGTAAGGATTAATAAAGGTGCTCAAGAAATCAAGTAAGAAATAAAAGCAATTTCCAAGTATAAGTCAAACCCCGTCATGATTTAATACTTGGAATAATGTTTATTATCCTAACCAGATTACTCAATAGATTTATAATTGTACAGTTCCATGGAAAATGGTTAATCCTCCTCCAATTGAACATCCTACTTCATAGCCACAATGGCCCTCTCCTTAACCCACTTCTTCATGTCAGATATCCCCATGTCCTCAAGAATGGTTTGGAGATTTTTCTCTAGGGAAGTCTTTCATGCAAAACCAATTACTTAATCAATAACAAGGATCAAAATTTTCACTCAATGCACTACCAAGTCATCCTCCTCCATGGTCCGAGCTACCTATGCAAACTTACTCCAATACATACTCTATCCCTTATCCCAATCCATGCCTTATCCCTAATCCATACCCTAGCCCTTATCCTCATACATACCCTAGCCCTAATATTAACTCTAGTCCACACTCTAATTCAAACCCTAGACCTAACCCTAGTAAAAAATCTAATTCAAACCCTAAACATAACCCTAGTAAAAACTTTAATTCAAACTATAGAACTAACCTTAGTGCGAACCTTAGTTCAAACCTTAATCTAAACCAGCAGGTTGCAAGGCAATTTAAAACACCTATTATTCTCATTGACTCCCCTATTCAGCATAATGATATATCTTCAAGGTTGGCGGAAGAGGTGAGTTTGGAAACATCTCCTATCACTATAGGACATTCACCTCGGGAAGAAACTTTGATTCAAATACCATTAGAAGAGAAATATTCTATTGGAACATGTTCTAAAATTATTGTTGAAACTCAAAACCCTAGAATCTCCCTCAACCATTCTTATCAATCAGAAAAGAAAATATTTGAGCCCAAATTTGAGGGATTTTTCTTTGTCTTTCACTTGATCCAATATTCCTCCAAGAGAGTGTTCATCAAGCTATGAAATATTTGTACAATTTAAAAAATTATAAATATGTGGACCCCATTGAATCCTGGTTTGAAGCAGTCGTCAACATAACGCATTCCTTCATCATTTGACAACTCTTGGTACCATATCAATTAAGGCAGCTAGTTTCTCATACTCTGGTATGTCTTGAAGTTTATTCTTTAGAAGTAAGTGTGAGTATATTTAGCACTCTGTTACACACATGGCTACATTGGAAGTACTCCTACACTTTAAGGAGATCTTTCTCTCTCTAAATTAGTATAGGATAATATAAGAGAAATGAATAGAAATGTCATTTGAAATAAAATTATTACAACAACACTCTTGAAACTACAATTCCTAAGGCACAAATATTGAAATTTCTGTCATTAAGAACTTTTGTGATAAGACTTGCCAAACGAAATTCACTCTTAATGCCTCATATTTTATAAAGTAACTTTGACTATTGACAAATATTATTCATTGCATCAATTAGGGGTATTGTTATAGTTATGTTTAATAATTTCCATTCATAAGATTAAAAACCTAATTTTGGCCTATTTATTATAACAAACTATCATCCAAGAAACCCTTTCAAGTTTTGCTTCGAAGGTATTGATGAAAATCCTCATATGGTGGATCACTTGTATAAAACCCTAACGATCTCTCATGAGAACCCTAGCATTATCAACTTGAGGAATCTTTCAGTCATTATCTGAGATGTTTTCTTTAAAATGAGTCTTTAGGGTAGAAGGAACAACTAGTAAACTTTAGTAATTAAATACTTTTCACACCATCCCGTGCTCTTAAGGAGGAGATTTTACTCCCCACCTATTAAGTAACCTATCTGAGGTTAACCATAATTAGAGTTTTTTTCATAAACATATTAATTGAGCGTCAGGAGGTCTCATTACGAACTGACCTACCATGATCATGGGTCCTAACAAGAACGGAATTACCACTACTAGTCACCAACCTAGGGTAATGGCTTTTAGTTCAAAATCTAGTCAACAAGACGTCTCATCATGAGCTGACTTGTTCATTCTTGTTAGTTCTTGTGAATGACATTGTCCTTATCTAGTTGCCAAGCCAGGATAATAATTAATTTCTAAACAAATCTAAATTCTCTCAACTTACTTTGAATATATATCTTATAGATGGGACACAAAAATTTCTTGGGGTTAAAATGCATCCCCGTCGAGGCTATATAGGCCTGTTGGCAGGAGGGCCATCCATGTGGTATTAAAGTTAATTTTACATTATGATTTACTTGGTCATTTTTGTCTTTCCCTGAAATCATTATCATATCTCTCTGAGAAAGGATTTAATATCCTTCCAGCATTATGATTTGGAGTTACCTTATGGAATAATTTGTTTTTTAATGCAGGTTGGACCCTTAGTGCAAGTGATTCACTTTTCCCAGACAAGAGGAGCTTCAACTGTAAGTTGGATAATGGTAAGATGGTCACTATGGGATGGTATTATTATATCTATTCTTAACACCATGGCTTTAAAATCATGTCATGGATACTTACAAAGATGATATTAAAGTAAAAATTTTAATCAAGGTTGCCCCTAAGATACATGTGGAAATTTTAATAGTTGAATATTTTATTCAGTAATAACACCATCATTACAATTTAGTATTCCTATGGCAACCTTGATGTTATACTTTCTTGAAATAAGCCTTAATAAATAAAGAGCCCAATAGATACTTTGGTTTTTAGAGCAAACTCTATCTAGCAAAGGAAATGTTGATTACATAGAGTTGTCAGAACAATATTATGAGTGTAGAGGTCATCCATAGACGTTTTAATCTTGTGTTTTTTGCAAGGGTGTGACAGTATAACAATTTATTTTCTTACATGAGGACATGCAAGATGATCAACATGGGGAGATGTCAGAGCTATATTTTGTCATGCTTTATATCACCTTTTACTCAAAAGCCCCTCATGCTTTTGTTTAGTTTGATTAGTTATTGTCATGGTTTTGGGCATTCTTGGAGACAACAAAGTAAGTATTTACTATTTTCCATGATTCCCCTATTTTAACAATATTTAAAAATTAAAAGTATCATTAATAATAGTTTGTGTGTTTGCAGGATTAAACTTAGTTGATTACCTTTTTATGCATATGCCGACAGGCCTTAATCCTACACTCACCTCCTTATACTATGCATCATATTGCTACACCAATTGAGATTCATGCACTCATGAGGATTCTTGTACCAATTTATTATAAATTATAGACTTATTGCACTATGAAAGGTTCTTGCACCACACATCAAGTTCCTGCACTCACATTCATACACTAGAGTGAAAAATGCGTAGACTACTTCAATTATTCAAATTTGGAGGAAATTACTTACTTGGAAGTTTGAATATCATTTCGAGGATATTTTGGCAAATGATTTTTGGTGAAAACCATACTTATTTTTCATCACCAATCACAGACTGAGAAAAGAGGATCCATTTACCAAAATAGCCCCTCATGTGCCAGTTTCAGTTGCTCTATTTGAAATTTAGTTGTACCAGAACTAGATCCGAATTTTATCCATGGAAAATTGTTACAATTTGAAATATGTTCCTTATGTATTCATATGTCTTGTTAATAGCTTGATTTCTAATGTAAAGACATATATAAACTGAAAGATGACCTTGAGCCCGGGGAGAAACAGTTCCAATGTAACATTACGCGAGTATATTCAATCTATGGATCGCTCCCTTTTTTTGTTGACATCTGATCTTTTCCTGCACCATGTAAAGATTGATATTTCAAAGATTAATTAAATCATTTCTCACTAGGTTTTGATAAATTATGTTATACATTTTATGATTATAATCTTTCCGTGAACTAAATCATTGATAGAGGGTGCGAGTTGGCTAGGTCGACTGCCAGACTAGCTTGAGACCCTTATAATTTAATGAGATTAGGGTATGTTATGATTTTTTGAGTGACCATATTGATTTTTTAATTTACCTTGTGGTGTGGTGTGCTTAATGTTAGATCTATAGTGACTCCTAAAGCAATTTTTAATTATGATCTCCTTTTACTTTACTTGTGGAAATTGTCACCCGATATATAATGAATTTGTATGAAAAATTCTAGGCCGGTGATTTATCATTCCTCCTTTGAATTATGCATATTCATGCTATGTAATCTTTAGAATATTTTGTGTGATTTAAATTTCTTGTTCTGATTTATACTTTGGCTTATGAGACTTTGTTTCTCTAGGCGATGAACATGCATCTTTTGATTTAGCTAGAACTTGAGTTTTTGTAATATCGCATTAATTTTTTTTTTTTCATCTCTACCCTAATGATTTTGATGAAGGATGCACAGGGTATCTGATGTCAAGCTACAAGATTTGGTGTACATTTGAACCCTTGAAATTGTTCTAGTTCTGAATGCTGGCATTGGTCCCAAAATGTGTTAAGGGCTTGAGAATTCGATTGGCCTGTGCTACTTATCATTATTGGAATACCTCTATGATTTTGAAGTGTGCATAAATGCATACATCTTTCAATATATGGTAACTCATGAATTGACATATTCATCTTTTGAATATTCATTTGATGTTTTCTCTTCCATGTGTTATTTATTTCAAAAACATGAAAATTGCTATAGTATGAGAGAGAGTAGAAATATTTAAATTAGGTCTATTTTATTTGCACATTAAAAACACTTGATAATGTGTGATGATGCTTTTAGTAAGCCAAATTCCAATCTCATCAAAGATCTAGTGCATCAAGGTGGGTTGGATAGAATTAGTGCCAATTTGTTAAGAGTTTTGTGTTTCTTAATCTAGTTTACATGAAGAATGGTGTGGATTGAACTTGAACTAAAATTTCTTTTTGCATTTACAATCTACCTATTTGATTTTGTTTAATTTGAATTGGTGGGCATTGACTGGTTTTCAATTAAACAATAGTTAGGATTTACCTTTTGTTTGTCAATAGTAAGGGTTTCTTTTGCATATTTTTAATAATGTTGGTTTGCCTTTTTTTTTTCAAATGTTAGACAGATGTTTTCAACTATAAGGATTGGTGTTTATTCTTTCTCAAGTTTCCTTTGAAGTGAAGGATTAAATTTAATTTGCTGAGATTGATGCACAAGTTAGACTACAATTTGATTGCAAGTTGCTGGGGGCTCACTCTAGCATTTCTAGTGTTGTGCCTCAAAGATTATGAACTCAAGGATTGACAATTAAATGTTAGGCTATTTATTATGCTCGATATTGGAACTTCGTCAATACTTTCGTCCTGATCTCTCAACTACCAAGAAACATGCCCTGCCAATGAGAAAGGTTATGACGAGGTGTTGCATATTACTAGGAACAAGCTCATTCTAGAGAACAAGTGTAGGCCTAGAGCTTGATAACTTAATATCGGTATCTCACCCCTTAGCTGGTTTGAGAGGAATTCACTCTATAAGAACATGAATTAGTTGATTAAATGAACACTCTCACAAACCAAATGGTTATAGCAAATTTGGCAAATTAGGTTTCAGATGTAGGGCACTCTAAAGGTTGTTATAACAAATACTTGTACACCATGGACATTTATTAGCACCTGTATTTTCTTCTTAGCAGTGTTCTTGTTGACAAAAATGATATCAACGAGGACATATTCCTAAGCCCAAGTTAGATGCAAAGGAACATGATAGGAATGGGTCAAAAGCCTAGGCATATAGGCAAACAATTGGGCACCGTCTTGATCCCAATTCTTATCTAGGAAATAACAAGAATCCCATTCCAATTAAAGCCACATATTATTAGAGATTCTCCTAATTTTATTGCATAGTTTTAGATTTTCTATTTGCCATTCAATTTCAATAGATTTTTTATTCTGAAATGGAAATAGTCAAATCTAGTTTCTTTGGAATCATGACTTTGCTCAAAACTTTTGCTTTGGGGATACTGAGATAGTTGAGGTTTTTCATTTGGTTTGGTTTCTATAGTGATACACTAGAATAGTCTTATGAAGACACACATGTCTATTATTGATATGAAGGAATAGAAACTATTTACTTTACCCAAAAAAATGGGTATTATATAATTTTTTTATTGACCACATTGTACACATTAATTTTTATTTTTTTTGTTAATAACATATTTTCAAATAAACCTCAATACTGTTTAGTTAGACTTGTATATTGAAATAATTTATTTCTAACCCATAATGATTTTATTATTATTATTAATTTTTTTTAAATGCCATATATGAATCTTATGTTAGGAATTAAATGACTAACACATTATTCTCTCTTATTAGAATGCAATTGTATTTTTTTACTCTCAATTATTTCGAGAAACAAATGAATGAAACGAATTGGAAACCCACATGGCATTTGCATGCTCTTCTTCTCATTAAATAGATTTTTCAATATATCTCCAATTTTCTAGAATTGTCTGAAATTAACCACTTCTACAAAATATATGGACTAACAATCTTTAAAAATACTTTCTAAAATAACACGAACTAACTGTGAAGAAGAGAGATTTTAATTTAAAACTCTCCGTTAATCTCAATTGTTACATTCATTAGCACTAATAATGGTTAAATGTTGTTAGTAAAACTAGAAAACAATTCTTTCAAATGGTTGGCGAACACATCTGCTAGATAATCTCTAGATCTACAAAATTGAAAAATATACAGATCAGCAATGGCCAAAGGGGTAAAATCTCAAAGTACTAACCTCTTTTTCGAGTGAAAAACATGAAAAATGTTGGCACCTAAAGAAAATTGATTCCCCTTAGACTTGTTATATTATATTATTATATATATAAATATACATATATAATATTTTTTATATTATTATATATTATATATATATATTATATATATATATAATATATATAAATATATATAGATATATTATATATATATGGTATTGAAATAATTTATTTAATTAATCTATGTAATCAAATCTTTTATCGAAATCTTGTATTGAAATATTTTTAAGAGGTATATAAGAAATTATATGTTTTCTTCACACATTCTAAAATGAAAATATAATATTTCCCATTATTCTTAATTACATTATCTTTTTTAAAATTAAGATAAAACTATGTTGTTTCACATGTACATTTGTAACGACCCTATCCCACATTTACTTGCTTTAACATGCTCTCCAGGTTAACATGAGCTGAGTGTTGCGGAGGTAAATCCCCTCTGCGGACAGAGGTGGATCCCACTAGCCCCATAGGGGTCTAGCAACAATCAATCACGCTGCATGCAAG
>APFE030429076.1:15832-26979 GCA_000404065.3 Pinus taeda
GAGAGAAGAGATTACAACCACTTAAGGCTTGACACTGTAAAACTCCTCTAGCTGGGTGGGCAGTCAGTTTGACATGTCTTGCAAAGTCACTTTCTCTCTCAACAATCCGACAGCATAACCTTACTTTCAACTTTTAGCTCAAAAAGTATCTCTCTCACACTAGCTTGTTTGCTCTTTTGCTTTAGCTTCCAAAAACTAGCCTGTTCATTATGGGGAGACAGGCTTTTATAGATAAAGGGAGAGGAGATATGCATTGTATGTGGACACATTCTGAGTTTTGGTAATTTCTCATAATAGCCATTGCCTTGGATAGAAAAGCCGAAACCTGGATGCTTTTATGGGCTTTTTCCTTCAAGGAACTGAGTGAGTCACAAAGGGAAAAATCATTCTAGCATGCGCTGGCCAAAAATATGCCCAAATTGTGTGGCGCGGGTCGTGCTCTGGGATAGAGCGCTTATGGGCGCGCCCTCTTTGTAAGGACTGAGCCATTGGCGCGGGGTAATACACTGTGGACCCGCGCTAATGGGAAAAAGGCATTTTCCAAGGTTAATCTTCAGAGGGTTGTCTTCAGGGTTATTGAACTTCATACTCAGGAGGCCTCAATGCAAGTGTTTTCAAGTTATGTCACTGGTCACAGGTCCGTAAATGTGTCCTCCAATGTGTGACAGTGGGGGTGCGACAAGGACGGGGGCCAACGGTGACAAATTACTGCGTAACACTGAGAGCTACTATGACACGACCCGATATCCATGTTCCAATGATGGAAGTGGGGTATAATAATAGGAAACATATTTCCATCCCTCAAGGGCACTAGATGAACTAGGTGATTGACAACATCCACTGACGATCAATACCTGAGCTAGAAATTTCTCTTCTCAAGTTTTACACCCAAACCGTGGGCTTGACATAACGTGCGTGAAGTTGGAAGGCTTCAACAACATGAATAAGTGTCCCTCCATGTGGTTATAACTGAAATTGTTTAGGTCATAAGGTGTAATTGCAAGATTAGTGCCACTTTTTCAGGGCTGACCTACAAGAGAGTACCCAAAATAACCTAGAACTTTCCAGAATTAGATCGAAGATAATCACAAGTATAAATAATCAATACTAGATCTATATCTTGTCCAAGACATGCCCGATACATGATAGACATCTTATCAAACATATGGTAAACACAATAGCTACAAGTCATGAATGCATATTTTATCATGATCATCTTACCTCTTTAGAGAGTAATTAAGAAGGTTCAATGCCCTCTCAATCCAGTTACAACAACAATTGTTAGCCCATGCATACATTAACCATTCCATAACTAATCAAATCATGAACAAGATCCATAGTAAGAGAACATCATTCAACCATGTCTATAACCAACATATAACTAGAATAAAATCCATGAAAAATTAACCTTAAGATCAACATAATAACCAATAAATGTGCCAAAATTACTCATATTAATCATATACAAAATCCAACCAAGTCAAGGACTTCTAGTACAACTAGACCATACATTCTGCTAAACCAAATCTCTCTTTCATCCAATCACCCCTGTGCCATATTCAAAGCATGAATGCAAGACCATATGGGTTAAACTAAAATGGAACCAACCAAGGCTTCGAGAAGTCAAACCACCTCAACCCTCAACCATGGTGATTTCACCTAAACCGGTCCAGAATTCACTAATAGCAAAACAATCTTAGATTCCTTTAACGACCTTCCCCAACTCTATAGGAATTTTCGAGTCTCCACCCATCCATCGAGCGTTCCAGGATAAATATCATCTCCACGCTTGACCCTTGGGAATTTTCCAGAGACCACCTTAAGAGGGATCCAAGTCTACCAACCATCCAAAGCTTAATCAAATAGAAAACCCACTACATCATGGCCATCTAGGAATTGGAAACGAAAGGTTGAAACCATTGTCAATCTAGAAAACTTATGTGCCAATGACAACAAAATAACCAAAGAAACACATGCATGTACCATATATTGTAATCTCAGCAGGGAAATCACACCTGCAACCTACCCGCAACGAACTCCAATTGTAGCTCTTGATCCAACCTTCCTTTTCGCTACCCACAATTCCTTTTCTTTCTCCTATCCAAGTCCAAGTGTATGCCAAGATGCTCCAAGGATTCTCTAAGTGTATAATATTTTAAGATAGGTAGTATGAGCAAGAGATGAGCTAAAACTGTCAAACGTTGAATCAACAAAAGTTGTCAATTGTTTCTCTGATGGATTTTTATCATTAATGTCTATTCTCTACCTTTCCTTTTCCTCTTTTCTTTCATTTTCCTCTAATTTATCTCTAATTTCCATTGCATGTATATTTTTTTCTCTGCATCTCCCTTTTCTCATATTTTCCTTTATTTCTCATATTAAACTACCATTATTTCCTTTTTTCCTTTGCCAATTTCCATAGCTAATAACAAGTCACTAGTGATGCCAACTATAATGTCCCCTTGCCCCCCCATTCAACTTGGAACACGTGTCCCATGTCCTTGGTTGATTTTTTTCTTTTTTAAATGGAAATATAACTTGTGGTTATTGCAAATCCCTCCCCCTTGGGGGAACACCATCCTCGGTGTTCAATGACACTTATAACTAGGAAAAAATACTTCTTATATGGATTTATAAACATAGCTCGATGCAATACTTAGAATGAAAGCTACTGAAATCATGACAAACATACATCTTATGGAGCTTTATAAACTTAGGTCGATGCAATATTTACAATGACAAACACATATATACTTATACACATTTGCTTCAACCATCAAATAAACATATTGTTTATGGAGCTTCATAAACTCAATTAGAAATAATATTTACCATGATGTACACATATATACATATGCACTGTTTGGTAATTTAATTGACGTTAAATTACTACATAAGTTATCAACCAAGGCTAGTATACTGATGAATTCTATGTGTATTCTATGTACTAGAAGTCCTGATTATTCAAGCAATTCCTAGATTAAATTGAGATATTGAGATGCACATGTTTTCATTGCTCTTACATGAAATTAAATATGTCATTCTTTAACAAAAATGAAATCAAAATTATTGCACTTTATTAAATGAAATGTTGCACTTTACTTGAAAGAAAAATCACACTTGCTTCAGAAAAATATGAAACGAGGGTTATCACACTTGCTTTAAAGGAAGATTACAATTTGCAAAACTAAATATCGCGCTTATTAAACTAAATAATGATACTAAATCTAAATTGCTTTGTTAGAAAAAGAGAAATTAACACTAATTTGAAATTGAAATCCTCTTCACCAAACTCAAATTGTACTAGAAATCGTAACTCAATCCACACTCTACTATACTACTTATCATGTGCACATGATATCTTGGCTTCAATCATTAATATTACAAAAAAATGATTAAAAAATGTGTTACATGATAATCTTTGTGATCACTGTTAAAAATATTCATTAACAATCAAACTAACATTGAAATAAATGAATTAAGCTCAATATAGAATGCAAAATTGAAATGTTAGTATGAAAATAAGAAAACCTTACAACTCTAGGGGTCCTCTTATGAGATGTAGGAAACAACATGACTCTTCAAATGGATTATATATGCATCAAGGACATCCACAACACATATATCAAATAAAACATATTTTTATAATTGTAAAACAAATCTTTTCAACAAATATGCAAGACTGTGTTTGTCATGCCGAGAAGTACATTTATAATCTCCATCAAATAATTGTTTAAAGATTTATGAGCCTATCCTACTCAAAAAAGATAAAAATACTATAGAAAAAATAATATCTCATGATTTTCTATCAGAGAAGCCAATCACGAGGCTAAATATCTTCTTCAATTAATTTCCTCACTTGCTTGGTTCACCTTCTGTTCCTTCGTTGGTTCAATTCCACGTTGACTGGGCCTATATGGTGTTCTCATAGATCTAGACCATGGAGATAGATAAATATCATTGTGCCAATTATTAGCCACATTCCCATATGTCTCATTCCTCAGCTGAAGTTTCAAAACCTATCAAACCTTTGACTTTGTTTCATGATCAATCATTAGCTACAGAATTGGTGCAATTCAATAGCTCATCAAAATATTAAGTTAAATAGTAAAGAACAATGAGATTTATGAAATAAAATATGTTTAAGTACATTCTATTTCCAAGAACCTTGTAGATTGATTCTCAATTAGAGCTATTAGAGTAAAAAAGGAGGATGGAGTGTAGGAAGGTGGTAAAAAAGAGACAATTTTGGGCTTCAACATGCAAATTTGTTTTTTTTTTTTTCAACAAGAACGAGTAATGGATATATTGCCAAAGGTGGAGCAAGCTCCTATTACGATCGACTATAACTTAAAAAAGCAGAGCAATGAGAGTGATTTGGGAACGTAGTCCCTTCTCCATTGCTTATATTAAAAAATTCACTGAGATATTTAGTTATTCTTGAATATTGTCTTACGTATTATCCCTCTAGAGAAGAAAATTTACATAACATTGGTCGTTCTGCCTGTTATTCTTTCTGCTTACTATTCATTCTACATGTCGCTCCGTCTACTTGTTGTACCTTCAGCTTGTTGTTCCTTATGGTTGTTGTTCCTTTTGATTGTTGTTCCTTCTGCTTGTTGTTCCTTCTTCTATTTTCTATTCCTTTCCCTACTGTCCCTTTGGATATTGTTCCTTCTGCTATTGTTCCTTTTGTTTGTTGTTCCTTTGGGTTGTTGTTCCTTCAGATGTTGTTCCTTCCAGTGTTGTTCCATTTTCTGTTGTTCCTTCTGCAATTGTTCCTTGTGATTGTTGTTCCTTCGGATGTTTTTCCTTCTGTTGTTGTTCCTTTAGCTTGTTGTTCCTTTTGTAGTTGTTCCTTCTGCTGCTATTCCTTCTATGTGTTGTTCCTTATGCTTGTTGTTCCTTTCCCTGTTGTTTCTTTTGCTAGTTGTTCCTTCTGCTGTTGTTCCCTCTACTTGTTGTTCCTTATGCTTGTTGTTCCTTCTGCTAGTTGTTCCTTCCACTATTGTTCCTTCTGAAGTTGTTCCTTATGCTTGTTGTTCATTCTACTTTTCACTTAGCGTTCCTGAATGTGACTTGCTAAATTCCTAAAGCTACTCTCACTTTAAATATTGGGACCAGTGAGCGTAGATCTATCAGTTGTAGCATGGTTAAGGCAAGGGATGAGTCGAGCAGGGTCCTCCATTAAGGCTGAGATTTCCTTGGGACAGTAGACAAAATTTGTTTGCTAGCGAATCTGCTTGCTTATTTAATTCTCGTAGAATGTTGTATGAGTCAACTGTGTCAAATTATTTCAATAAGTTTCGAATTCGCTGCATGGTTTTATTCAAAGCAGGGTTACGGAAACGATATTTGGAGTTTAAGAGATTAATCAAAAGCTCCGAGTCTCCAAATATTTGAATTTTTTTATGTCGTAGGTCCTTTAGAATATGGCAATCATTTAAGAGACTGTAACTCTTTGCTCGATTGTTCGAACTTATTCCTAGACCCAAACAGAAGCTAGTTTTATTCGATCTATCCAAGGAGAGAATCAATCCTCTTGCACCCACAGTTCCTGGGTTCCCCTTGGACACTCCATCGAAGAAGATAGTGCCTTTTGAGGTCCCCTGCCACCACTTGAGAAAGTCACCTTCAGTGAGATGCAATCACTAGGTTGGAGCATTCACCAGTTTGCTGACTATATCTTTCCTTTCACCTGATGCGCATAATCCTATCCACTCAAAAGATTCTAGTGGTAGAGGGGGGGAAAAGACTGTTTTATCTACTATTTCCAATCGGATGGCTTTAACTTTGGTAGCCACTTCCACTGAGTTCGGTAGCCTATTGTTGAAAACGCAATCGTTTCTAGCCAACCATACTTTCCACCAAAGGCATTTTGGAATAACTTGCCAAATGTTTTTCCAGACTACGTTTTTATTTTTTCTCCGAGTTTTGATCTGCCCAAGATGTGAAGAGAGCAACGACTGATATCTCAGAGGAGGGGGGAACACTAAGTCCGTGGAGGACCATCTTCTAGACTGCTTGTGTGAAGTCGCAGCCAACCATTAAGTGGTCAGAGGTTTCGATAGCAAAATTGCATAGGCTTCATCCAAAGGGGCCATGGAATCCTCTTTTGGTCAGATTTTCTCCTGTTAGAGCCTTTTTTTGCATGAGTAACCAAGTGAAAAAATTCACCTTTGGTAGGCTAAAGGGGGGCCAAATGGATTTCGAGAGATTCGGTGTTAGCAAAGGGGCATGTATAGCTTGTAAAGAGGAGAATCCTTGAGCTGCTGTATATATATTCCAATTCTTCCCCACCCCCATTTATCTTTGGATGAGCATTAGATAGGGGTGAGACCAGAGAGTGCTGCACATAACAAGTTTTTTTGGGATTCCAAGTGGTTGGGAACCCTTGGAAAAGTCCATCCTGCCCAGTTCCCTTTGCTTTCCCAAGAACAAATATCTGCTAGCTGAAGGAGACCTTTGTTCAGTAGCCAAATCTTTATGTTGTTGCAGGAGTTTAGGGTGGCCAAAGGGGCATTCCCTTGTGTAGTATCCTCCCACAGTAATTTTATTTGTCTGTTTCCTAGAATTCTGTATAAATGTTTTTGTACATGGTCGACACTTCTTCTGAATAAATTCCATATTGTTGTTCCAGTTGGAGTAGATGTTGTTGTGAGGTTTCTCAGTGAGCTTCCCTTTAGGTATTTCTTCCAGAGGATCTTACTAACAGGATGATTTTTATCTACATACAGTTTCCATATGATTTTTCCACCAAGAGCCAGATTTCCCAAGCCTGGATCTCGTATGTGTAACTTTCCTTGTTGGAGTGGTCTCTTTAGGATATTCCAACTTACCAGATGTAACTTGCTCTGATTTCCCTTGCCTCTATTCCAAAGAAAGTCCCAAAGGACCTTGGAGATCTATTTTCTAATAGTCTTGGGTGCTAGCAGGAGGGAACACTAGAATATGGGGAGGGCAGAGAGGACTGCATTTATCAAAACCATCTTCCTAGCCTTTGTAAGCCATTCGCCTCCCCGGTATGCTATTTGTGATTTTATCTTGGTTATTACTTCCATCCATAGGGTGGGAGGGCTTTGTCCCCGAGTTAAGGGAAGGCCTAGGCATTTGATCTTTTCCCATTTTTTATACCGAAGGAAACCCAATGTGTAGGCAATTCGAAAGATAGTTGGATGATCTACATTCTAGCCGTAGACAACACTTTTTCTTTTGTTGACCAAGGCTCTTGAGATTCAGTAGTAGTGATGAAGAATTTGTTTGAAATATTTTGCTATCTTAATTGAGGCACCTCCCAAAAGGAGAGAATCATCCACAAAAAAGGCATGATTTATTGGGTCAACTCCTCTTGCCGCCTTGATTCCTAGGATAGAGTCTGATTTCATTTCCATTGTTACCTTTCTACCTAGGGATTCTACCAACAAGATATAAAGAAAGAGTGGCAATGGGCACCCTTGGTGGAGCCCTCTTGAAGCTTGAAAAAATTTGGTAGGTCTACCATTGACCAGGGGCACTATCTAAGGTCTATGAGTGCAAGCTTTTATCAAATTAACAAACTGAACACTAAAACCGAAGGAGAAAAGGATTTTATAAAGGAATGAAAGTTTAACCTGATCAAAAGCATTTGACATATCCAACCTTATGAGCATGCCTTTTTCCTTCCAAGTGTGGCTAGAGTAGAGGGCCTCTTGGACTTGGATCACATTGTCTATGAGGTGTCTTCCTTTTACAAAACCACCCTGCAAAGGGGAGATTAGGTTCCCTAACATAGGCTTGATTCTATTGGCTAAGAGTTTGGCAAGGATCTTGTAGGAGGCATTGTAGAGAGAGATAGGCAAGAATCTATTGAGAGTCTTAGGGTTAACTTCTTTCGTGATTAGAGCAAGGAAGGTGGAGTTGGTCCACCCTCCCACTTTGGCTTTCTTTTGAAAGGCTTTTACCATTGTGAGGAGATCATGTTTTATTACATTCCAGCATTCTCTATAAAAATGAATGGTGAAGCCAGCTGACCCAAGGGCTTTATCTGGCTCCATTGAACAAATGACTTCCACTATCTCTTTTTCTGTAAAAGGCTTCAATAACCAATCATTTTAATCTACTGTGACAAGTGAGGGGATATTTGACAAAAATTTAGTAGCCAGGTTTTCATCAGAAAAACCATCCTCCTGGAAGAAATGCTGAAAATGGGACGTGGCAGCCTGTTTTATGAGCGATTGTCCTTTGATAACTTCCCCCTCACTAGTGGATATTTCTGAAATGTGATTCCATGAGAGATAAGCTCTGCATTGTCTATGCAAGAAAGTTGTGTTTCTGTCTCTACGTTGTAGCTAGAGGCTGTGAAAATTCATGCACCAGTATTCCTCTTCCTTTCGAAAGGAAAGAAAAGAGTTGAATTGGGCTTTCTATTCGAGGAGCAACTGAGCTTTGGTGATTTCAGTTCATTCCATGCCTAACTGTATCTTGGCTTGAGTCTATACAGCCTTTTGTCTATTGCTTGTTAGAGTGGATAGAGGTTTTTTTTTTTTGTGCAAGATTTTAGAGGAAACTTAGTGTACTTGAGCTTCTACTCCCACACAAAATTGGGGGATCCTTCAACTGGTTGCGACCAAGTAAGAATCACTATGTCAATAAAGCCCTCTCTCAAGACCCATTAAGGGCTGAATATTAAGGGAATAGGTCCCAAGTCCTCCTCTTTTTCTATCAACAGTGAGATGGGATTGTGGTCAGATGTTATTTTGGGCAGGATTTTTGAAGAGATTAAATGATTCCCCTCCATAAAAGTACTTTGAACTAGAAACCGGTCTATATGAGCAGGAATGTTGGCATTACCAACTGTATTGTTGGTCCAGGTATAATGACCTTTCTTGGGCCTGAGGTCAAGTAGGTCCCATTCAAGAATCAAAGACTCCACCAAGACATGGAAAGGATCATTACCCCATACTCCACCTTTTTTCTCATTTGGATCTAGTGTGATGTTTAGGTCCCCAACTAGAATGATGTTTGGGGGGAGTAGATTTCTAGGAAATCTAAGAGAGTATGCCAGAAATCCTTCTTTTCCAGAAAATTAACAAGAACATATAGATTGAAGAGAGCTAAATAAATCTTACTTGGGAGGTGTAGAAGATCTGTGTATATCCAGTGTTGGTAACATCCGCATTTGATTTAACCATTAAATAAAAGGATACAATTCTCACATCAATGTTAAGGGAATTTAGTGGCTCACACCTCCACGCTTAGAAGTAGTACCAAGATTCACCTCCTTCCTAGGAAGTCCAAAATACATTGCTAACATCAAATTTTTCCTCCAATGTTTAGTGACACAATTCTTGAGCTATTTGTTCTCTCAATGAATATTTATCGCCCCATTGTTCCAAGGCACGCTCACAATTTGCTTTAGATTCCATTTGGAAATGCTAATGAAAAAAAAAATATATTCCCCGACCTTCCCTTCTCTCCTTCCCAGTCCCTCGGGAAATTTGGTAAGCCCCTTTTGTGTAGTCATTCACCATCTAAGTTCCTCAACATCCTCTTCTCTTATTTCTAGACCCACGAGTGATCCCTCCTTCGAATGGTTTCCTCACATTGCAAGGTCCAAAAACCAAGGAATATCCCTAACTCAAAATGATCGTACCAGTCATAGCATGCTCATGGCAACCAATGGACACGGTTGGGTAACAATGTCCCATAATGGCCCTACTCTTGAATTCTTTACCACCATATTGTTACATGTTCCATTTCCTTTTATTGTCACTGTTAACACTCTTAGAGTGATTTCCAACCATCCACACTAGGAATATTCCATGTTTTCCAATATCAAACACATAATTTCCATTAGACATAAAAGGAATTCCAATAAATTCAAATCATGCCTCAATGACAGCTCATTAATAAGGTGGCACTTTAAATACTATTTAATTCTTGTCACAACAAGTCAAATTATATCTTTGATCACATCATCATGTATAAGTATACCACATCCAGTTAGCTCAAAACTCAACCATCATAAATCAGAATCATAGGCTATGTCCATAGTTTTGAAATTAGAAATTGTAATAAAATATTCATACATATTTTTAAATTGTTCTTTTCTTCTGTCTTTACTCTTTATATTTTCCATACACACACTAAATTAGATTCCAAACCTGACAAGCACCTAGTTCCTTCTCTTCTTTTCTCATCCAAATAAACAAGGGAAAGACTATACCACCCCACCCTCAATATATAAAACTCAAGATTAGTCTCTTCCCAAGATGTCTAAGGCTCCTAGGAATATTATCTCTATCCCACAACCTCCAAGGAACCAAAGATGTTACAGGGTTACAATCCATAGCCTCCAGGGAACCCAAGCTATCATAGGGATCCAACCCATAACCTCCAAGGAACCCAAGTTGTTACAATGCTCCAAACCACATCCTCTAAGGAACCTAAGCTATTACAAGGCTCCAACACACAACCTCCAGGGAACCGAAGATGTTATGAGGCTCCAACACATAGCCTCCAGGGATCCTGAGAACCAATCCCTTTCACAAAAATACACATGCATAGTTTATAACACACCACATATACATACGCATAGTACAACACAACAAATACACATGTCACAATACAATTACTACACAATACACATGACACAGTACCACATGTACACAACATAGAATGTACGCAATAGTAGTACTACACATCTAGAGACTACAACATTTCTCCTAGGAAACCTTGCCCCTAATTTATTTCCCACACTTTATGCGATGCATCCACAAGCCAAGTCCTGGGTATATTGATCTTTTTAATATCCATGTTTGTCCTAGCATGCTACAGATCACACTGCTTTCATTACTTGATATATCCTTTAGCATTTTCTGTCCATAACATAAACATAGCCATATATTTAAGAACATATTATTAAAATCATATCCATATGATACTAACCTCTTATACCTTTCAAGGCTACCTTCCCACTTGGTTCCTCATAAACTAGGAAGCTTTTCATGTCATTCATCCACATAAGGAATATTTATTGGATAAGAATGATCCATGATGACCCTCTAAGACAATGGAATTCATACATATATACATACATACATACATACATGCATATATCTATCTATCTATCTATCTATATATATATATATATATATATATATATATAT